>JAKCPI010012965.1:0-60459 GCA_023213315.1 Euborellia annulipes | reverse complement strand
ATTTTATATTTAATCACTAATTTACATATCTGTTGTTGGTGAGCATAGCAGCGGAAAATGAAACATGACAGATTTGGGTGGGAAATTAAATGTATAAAAATAATATAAAAAGAGATTAAGCCTTCGAGTCTGATAAACAAAATTACTTTAAGCGGGTTGGAATAAATATTATTAAAGAATTTTATAAATAATTATTAGAATAACAGGATTATATGGATTAAATGGGTGGTGGTGGCAGCAGCTAGGCCGGATAATCAAGAAAGAAAAAATTATTTTTAATAAAAAAAATATTTGATTCCTTAATCTGCACTTATGTTAGGTATTAAAGTTCTTAGAATGAATTACCAACTTTTTTTTTAAACGGTATCATTATCATATTTTCAAAGGTGGGGTTTAGCAAAAAAAATAGAGTTGATGAGATGAAATAAAATAAATAAAATACTTCCAGTCGAAACTCATTCCTGGTCTCAATTATTTTAAACTGAAAAAAAACAGATCTAATCAGAGACAAGGATATAATATTTCTGTCATATAGGAAATATTAAATCTAGACAGCTATTAATATTAAAACTGTTGTTCATCTATTAAAAATAAAAAATATGTTCGAATTAAATATTCATAAAATTTTTGAAAGAGACAGAAAATTTAGGTTTCTTTCAAAATGATAGAAGAGATTAAAAATCTGTGTATATACAACTGATTCTTGAGGAAAATGAGTTTTGTCTCTATTTCAATGGTCAAGGGTTTGTTATAAACATAAACTTTATTATTGATATAATAGACACCCCTAATGAGGTGCCTAACTTAAATATAAAATTTCAACAACGTAGCTCAATTCCTTCTTCTTTAAATTGAACACGGACACTCATACAGACAGAGCATGTCGCGAAAACCACTTTTTTGGATTCAGGGGACCTCAAAACGTGAAGATTCATCAAAATCTCGACATCGAACTTTTGACATTAATCCAATACTTTCTCTCTATATATATTAACATACAGTATATAAAGGCAAGAGAAAGTAAAATGACATTTCTGCTTTTCGTCGATGTTTCAGATGGCTCATGTTCCCTTCCCCAGGAGGGAGATCTTATTAACACTGAAATGTTATTCCATGGATTCCCAAACGTTTTCGGTTCCCTGCGCCCTTAATATATCAGAATATTTCAATATTCCATGTCAAATCTCAGTACAATTCTATGTTACTAATGTAGTTTCAAATTTAGATACGCTTTGGTATATCTATACCTCTTATGTTTACAATTATAACTCCTGACAAGTGAGATTAATTTTTGGACTAATAGCAAAAAATTAATATAATATTCTGTATAGGAAAATTTTCACTGAGACCCAAGAGAAGAGCCCCAGGGCGCCGTGACGCACATTTTGGGAAAGAATATGTTATACTTATAAATAATACATTGAAACATATAACCTTGTGTTTTAACTTAATTGACCTTGTTAAATTATCATAATATTTCATCTAGAGCCAACGGACACCAGTTTAAATTCAAGATTATTAAAGTTTGAGAAAGGCAGCGACGAGCGTCAATGATATGTAGAAGTCGATTGATTTTATTTCATCTTTGGCATCAGCAGCAATTAAAATAATTATTTTATAAATTATTGTTAATAGAAGGAAGGGTATCATCAAATGAGAAATGCAGCTAAATATATTTATTCAATTTGCACAGCTGACGTTTCGGTTCCCTGTTTGTACTCATCTTCAGAGCTGGCAAAAAAGTCTATGACACATTCATAAATACTTTTTGCCAGCTCTGAAGATAGTACAAACAAGGAACCGAAACGTCAGCTGTACAAATTGATCACAGCAATACCAATTATGTTTTATAATAAAATACTGTGTTACTTGGAATATAAACAAAGCTCTTGCTTCCACAATCGTAGACTCTCTGGATAGTTGAAAAAAAATTCAAGAAAATATAGCATTTAAGCCAGGGAATAGTGATTTGAAAGCAAACAAATTTCAAACAGTCTCATAAGTGGTAGGTAGACTACCCGGCCACGCCCCAAAACCGCTAGTGATGAAAACAAAATTGTAAAATGCATAAAATTTGCAATATGATAATTAGAATAAAATAAACTAAGCAAGTAGAGACTATTATTTCTACTCAGCAAATAAATTTTATCAAACAATCCTTATAGCAAGTGTAAATAAGAAGAAAGAGCAGACCTACATTTCAATTGAAACTGATTTCCAATTGAAATTGAGTTTGAATTTAAAATTAGCTATAACCGAGAGATTGTTTGCAAATGTTTTGCCTTTGCTGTGTAAACAAACACACCGTATTAAGGAGTTAAGTCGTCTTAATTTGAATAATTAATAGTTTTACATTTTCTTGACGTGAATAAATTAAACATCTTTGATATATAAATATTAATGCTTCCTTATTTTATAACTCTTATGCCGGGTTGCAAGAACGTATTTAACGGTTCTTTAAACGCTTTTGTTGGTTTAAACCTTCCGCTAAATAATTTTGGGTTGCAAGAACGTATTTAAAGATGATTGGTTCGTAAAAGCTGTATTTAAACTAAAGGTTGAAATTCGGAGCTTTAAACTATAAAGTATCCACTAACCTGATTAGTTTCATTGAAATAAATAAGAATTTGGTAACTATATTATCACGCGAGAGAGGTAAGATAGAAATACATTAATTTAATTGAGTTTTCTTTAGTTTCTGAAACGTATTAAGCGATATTATTAATTATTATAGATATTCATCTGACGAAGAGAAAAAGTGAGGTTATAGCATATTCCCAGTTTCTTTGTAATTTAACATCTGAGAGTCAGAGCAACTAACGTATTTATTATTTTTATTTTACGATATTTAAATATTTAAACATTTTTTGTTTTGTAACCTAATATTAACAATTAAAATTTAAACAATACAAATGTAATTACTATTTTTATTACTTTCTCTTACCTATGTATATATGTAATATATATATAGAGAGAAAGTATTGGATTCATGTCAAAAATTCGATGTCGAGATTTTGATGGATCTTCACGTTTTGAGGTCCCCTGAATCCAAAAAAGTGGTTTTCGCGACATGGTCTGTCTGTGGGTGGGTGGGTGGGTGGGTGGGTGGGTGTGTGGGTGGGTGGGTGTGTGGGTGTGTGTTCAATTTTAAGGATGAAGGAATTGAGCTACGAGGTTGAAATTTTATATTTAAGTTAAACACCTCCCGGGACCGGAAAAATAAGCTTTTAATCAAAATCGGCCAAAGAGTACTAGTACTTTACTGATGTACTTTTTCAGTTTTTTTCGATTTTCTCAAAATTTGCTCCAACGATTTTTTTTTAAATTCAAAAATCAATTATTTTTTAGATGTTCTTTAAAATGTATATTCTCATTTTGCGATTGAAATCTTGTGAAGACCACTTTACTCTTGTATTTCATAGGGAAGATAGGAGAAATGGTTGCCATGGTAACAAAATATAAATATTTTCCCATACTTATAAATTTTACATCTGAATTCAAATGTTCCGTACTGTCGGGAACTAAATATATGTCGACACAAAAAATCTGGTGTGACAAGCACAGAACACAACTTTCGATTACCGAAGGTAAGAGAAAGTTGTGTGCTGTGCGCCAGTCACACCAGATTTTTTATTTTATAATTTTAGTACTATTATCAATTATACAATTAGACAATGCGCCCTTGCGGTCAACTTGGCCAACTACATAGAGAGCTGTCATTTTCGGGGGCCCAATCGTTTTGCATCTATCTATATATCTTAACAGTAGGGAATAGTTAACGGTTCCTTTAAAGTTGCTTTAGCAACAGCCTATAATTTTAAAGCCCAAAGCGATGTTTACTAACAGACTTTTAAATGTTTACAGAACTGTTTTCTTGCAACCCGGCATAATAATGTTTTCTTAGTATCACAATGTTATCATCATGTGAAAATATTAGGGTGCGACCAAAACAAGATTTTCGACCGAAATCGAATTTCGGCTTCAATTTTAGTTTTGGCTGAAACCGTAACCGAAACTTTTTCTTAAAATTTCCTATATTTTTTTCAAAAAAAAAAACCCTCACACACACACAAACAGTCTTTTTGGCAACTTAGGCTATATAAGACTTTGACGATAACCGTTATTTTATGATAATATCTATTGGCGGTCCAGGCATTGGATCCCAAATGGCTTAAATAAAATCATCCGACTGCCTGGAATCCGAACCCGCGACCCTCGGAATAGAAGGTTAGCACGCTACCAAATACACCAAGCCCGAGGGCTATTCCTTATTTATTCTGATGCAAATCATTACTATATATAAAGCGGCTAGCTTCCGTTTGTGCCGATCAGGACGCTGATTGGCTAAAGTTAGAGAAAGTGGAGCGGGAGAGGGAAATTACAAATTTAAGTAAGAGGGAAATTTGAAAATTTCCAAACAGTCAGCAAGAATAAATTTGATGTATTTGCTCGCCCAAGCCGAGCAAGGGGGTCCAGGGGGCGTAGCTCTTAGCCAGTGGTAAAGTCCGCCGAAGGTGGGCTCTATCACTGGTATATTATAAATAAATAAAGCCTTTCTGCTTTTTTTTTCTCAAATATTTCTCTTCACGTATGCAAGAGACGAAATCTGTCTGACAATCTTGTTTGTCTCTTTCTAGGAACTCAAAAACTTTGTAAGATGAACTCTTGTCTTGTCAGTCAGTCACAGCTGATGTGCATAATGTCTTTCAAGGCATGTCTGTCTGTTTGTCTTCTTCTCCAATGCAAAGTAACAAATCACAGTTTCAAATAGCGGACATTTAAAATATATAGGCCTATATTGCCCTACCCTGAAGTCTGAAGAAGATTTATCAGGCGTCTATAAAAAGTTATTTAATATTTATATTCCCAAAATTATTTATTATAAAAGTGACTTAGCTTTTATTATAGGACTACTAATTATTGAATTTAATTTCTTAATAGTAGACCTAATTATTCAAGTTCTGATCCTCTTTGAGGATTAAATATTTTCATCAGTTGATCAAATTTAATCTCCCTCCTTTAAAGGTCCGGTCTCAAAATACCGTTATTAGCAGATTCAGAAGGTGGTTACTCTAGGTGGCAATAGATAGCGTTAGTTCTGCCCATAGGGAAACAAGCATTTTAGTCAATTTCATTCTAAAGATACCAGGTAATTAATTAACGGTAGCAAATTAATTATTTTTTAACACAATGATTACTAATTTAATTATCTATAAGTTATAGAGCGAATTTTTTAAAAATATCTTTTCTTTAATGCGATTAATCTAAAAAAAAATTTATTTTTTCGAAAATCAAAAAAAGGGCTTCTATAAGTTGGAGATATTTTAAATTACTTTGATTAAAAAAAAAAATTGAGGTCGATAGCTTCAAAATTGTGGCCGTTAGAATCTCCCAAAATTAGCAACATAATATAGGGACTACCCTTAGTTTGAAAAATAAATTATAGCATTAATAATGTATTTAATGATTTAACAAATACGATTATACAGGAAAATGGTGAATCTAAATTTGTAAATAACCGTTTGTTTTTGTTTATTTGCTAATTATGTTAATAAAGATTTTTTTTAACTCTTTTAACTCGCTATCAAAGTCATAAACTTGTTGGGAAATGTGCTGCATACTTTTGTATAAACAATGCTCGCACTTTTAGTATCCATTTTCGCACATTAACGTAATTCGATAGCGAGCATACTAAAATATCTTTTTAATTTTCTTATCTAAATAAACTTTTAATTATGATTATGTGTTGAATACTCTATTGTTCTATTTACTAATCTTTATAAGATGTCATTTTTCTTTTTGAATCTTGAATTTTTCACTCTTAATAATAACAGTGGCAGGATCGTGTTTCCTTAAAATTCTCAAAAATAAACCCTATAGTTAAAATAACTTATTTTAAATTATGATTAAAGACCAGATTTTAAGCAAAATGCATATTGTTTAATTTTATAAGCAACCATTAGATATTTAATTTTCTAAACGAATTACGCTAAACTAAGTAGTGTATTGAGATTGCTTTTTTTCCTCTACGTGCCTATTTTACTTAAATATAATTTATAAAAATATACATGCGCACAAATTCGTGCCAAAACAACAATGACAACTTTGTGCCTAATTAATTTATAAGCCAACGAGGACTGAAGATGGACAAATAAATTTTGTCCGAAACGTCTCCTTTTTCGGCATTTAGCATCCAAAGGCTCTCTTCATTTGCTGCACCTGTACTTGTTCTTTTTGCAAATTCATTTGTTTCACAAATGTTTTTTAATGACAAGTTCCAAGTGACATATTTACTCCAAAAGTTGATAGAATTCTACAATTTTAGTGTAAAGAGTATTTTAGCCCCCTTCTCTTCCTCCTAACCATTCTTTTAGTATTGGGATGCCTAAATACCCGGGGCTACCATTATCCTATTTAGCTCTTGCTGCTTTAAATCGCTATTTATTCTCGATTAACTTGTGGCTGCCATCCACTTACTCTTTGACCATCACTCTAACATATATTAATTACGCAATAAATTAATTTGCATCTCTTAATTTCCCGTTCTTTGATAAATTTCACAGTCAATCATAAAATATGCGATTTCAATTTCTTATCTAAATGAATTTCTAAAAGCGAAGGTTCATTAGCGACATGATGAATAAGTTGTTTGTCGGTGAAAGAGGTGCGTGGTGGGAGAGGAACTCCTTTGGAGGGTCCAATTAGCGCCCAGATTCCGTTTGCATCCTCGGATTAATACCCGAAACAGCGAAAACGAATTAAAACAAATAAATTATAATAAACTTTGTCCATTTAAGAAATCCCTAAAAAAAACTTTTAATGAGCTAAAAGAATTTTAATGATATTCTTGAAAAGAAAAAAAAGGATTTATATTTAAAGAAACAAAGAGTTTTCAGTTAACCATGGATAAGAAAATTTATTTAAATATTTAAATAAAAATTTAATTTTTTTGTTTGTTTTTCTTAATAAATAAATAAATAAATAAATAACTCACTCCAATCTCTTTTTTTTTAAGTGCAAGTGAAAGTGAAAAAGATTCAGCACGCTCTTTGTCAAGTTCAGGGGGTATTTTCGAGACATTAAGAGGATGTCAAGATCAAGCCCTTCTGCCATCTTCGAGCAACTATCATTCGCGGAAATCCACGATGGAATAATATCAAGTAATCACCGTTTATTTTAAAGGGGACTCAGATTTTTGAATCAAAAAAACAATGTAGCTTTCATGAGTTTGAGATTACCAAGTTTGACTTACAAATAAATTTTTTCCTAAATATTAGGTTGAATCATAATTACCTGCCGTTTATTGTAGTCAAAAATTAAATAATAAATCTTCCAAGACTACCCATTTCAAATATTAAAAGTACTATTGGGAAGAGAATAAAACCACTTTCTCTTATCTCTATATCTTTATATATATAATTCTTCTGTACGTGTGTATGTGACTGAACTCCTCCTAAACGACTGAACCAATTATGATGAAATTTTCTGTGTATGTTTGTGATAGTCCCGGACAGGTTTTGTTTCACAAATAACAATAAGTTAATGAGTAATTAATCGTTAAAATAAGAAAAAAATAAAAATTAGGAGAAATAGTTGCCATGGTAACAAAATATAAATATTTACCCATGTTTACGATTTTTTTTTATTTATTTACATTTTGAATTCTAAAATATCGGCGTAAATTTTTTGTCTGTGTACCGGGAGAGTCCCGGAAAGGATATTATTCACAAAAAATCTTAAGTTCATGAATAATAAACCGATTATTTAATCTCTATATATAAAAATGAAAAGGGAAGGCGAGCAAGGGGGTCCAGGGGGCGCAGCCCCTGGCTAGGCGGAAAGCCCCGCCGAAGGCGGGGCTTTGCGTCTAGTATGTTAATATAAAAAGAGAAAAGTATTGGATTGATGTCAACAATTGAATGTCGAGATTTTGATGGATCTTCACGTTTTGAGGTTCCGTGAATCCAAAAAAGTGGTTTTCGCGACATGGTCCGTGTCTGTATCCAATTTGAAGCATAAAGGATTTGAGCTAGGAGATTGAAATTTTATATTTAAGTTAGACACCCCCTGGGAGGTGACACGAAGCTTTCGAACAAAACTAGCCAAAGAGTACTAGTACATTACTAATGTACATTTTAAGTTATTTTTTCGATTTCCTCAAAATTCGCTCTAACGATTGTGTTTAAAATTCAAAAATCAATTATTTTTTAGATGCTCTTTCAATATGTATATTCTCGTTTTGCCCTCAAAATTGCTTGAAGCACACTTTACTCTTGTAGTTCATAGGAAGGATAGGCGAAATGGTTACCATGGTAACAAAAAATAAATATTCTCTCATACTTATAAATTTGACATGCCCCCGGGTTTGGCGTAGTAGGTAGCATGCCTACCTACCTCCTATACCAAACGTCGCGGGTTCGGACCCAGGCAGTCCGATGATTTTATTTAAGCCATTTGGATACCAGATGGCTTAAATAGAAATGCGTGAACCGCCAATAGATATATAATATATATCTATTGGGAGGATATATTATATTACAACGGTTATCGTCTAAAGTCTTAAATGGCCTGAGTTGCCGAAAAGACTGTGTGAATGTATGTGTGAGTGTGAGTGTGAAAGAGAAAAAGTGTGAATGTTTTTATAAAAAAAAAAAAAAAAATTTGACATCTTAAATTCTAATATAATATTGGCGGAAACTAAATATATGTAAAACACAAAAAATCATAATACAAGCACAGAACACAACTTTCGATTACCGAAGGTAAGAGAAAGTTGTGTGCTGTGAGACAGTCACGCCAGATTTTCTTTCTCTTTTAATACTTCAATTTAATACATATATTTCGGTTAAAATGAAGTATTAAGACAGACAGAAGAAGAGGCTGCTTCTTTTATTCTACTTATCTTCTTAATTTACGATTACCAGCTTTACAAACTTACTGGATAAATCAATTATATATCTATAAAAACTTCTAGAGAGATTTGAATTAACATATTTTTGAACATACACGTTTAAATTTGACAAAAGTAATAGAAAAGAATGAAATGACAAATTAAATAGAGAATGTAATTTGTCCCAGGTGCTTTCTTTTCGGTTCGCCAAATGCTAATTTTTTTCTTTTAATGAAGTAATTTCTCTTTCAAGGTCAATCCTCGGTGGGTGTTACCGCTATTCTATGTTAAAAAATTTTTATTTTAAAAATCCAGTATAGTTAGTTATAGAAAAAAAAAAAACCGATTCATGAAATAACCATTTTTATCAAATTTTATTATTTGTTAATGAATTCCGGTCTTTAAAAATTTATTCAAATTTATTTTATTTATGTAAATAGACGGAAAAAAATACCAAGTTAGAATTAAATTAAGATAAATTCAATTTAATTTATATCAATTTTCACTTAAGATGTTTACTATTAATATTTATTAGACTGCTGATGATGATCCGATGTTGACTTTTTTTTTTTTGTTTCAACTTGTTTTCTCACAGATTCAACTCAAGAAATTTCAACAAATTATTTAATTGCCTAGATCTGTTAAAAATGTGTAAAAAAAAAAAAAAAAAAATTAATCAAACAGTTGATTTTAAAAATAATGAGTTCGATTTCGTGTTTAATTATATTATTTGATTAAAACTCCCGGATAAAATGATATTGAAGAAGAGGTCGATTGATCGGCTGATTGGATCGTGATATGGCCATTAAAGTCCCTTGTGGCTACCAGGTCATTTCAAATTTGTATCCGTTAGTTTGATATATCTTATCAATTAACATGCTTTATCACTATACTGAGATCTTAAATAAATTATTTTACATTTTTCTCATTAGTGAATAAAAAAGTATGAAAAATTACGTGAAAAAAAAAAAATAAGATGGACTAAATTGATAATTTTCGATCTAAAAGCAAAGTCAGAAACATCTTAAGGAAAATATTAACTTTTTTTATATAATTTATTAAATTTATCTTAAGGGACTTCAGGAGGGCACATTGAATCTTTAATCAGAAAATACTGAGCCAATTTAAAGTATTTTTTATTCGGTTTTTTTTTAATGATTTAAATTCGTGGCCATTTTATATAATAGAATTTTTGTATTTAATTACGAATAATTAAAAAATATTTTTTTAAATTTATTGAAAACGCAAAAAAACTTTCTATTATGAAAATTCAATTTTTTTTTTTAAATCTAAAAATGTAAAAATCATTAAAATCCAACATATAATTATAACTATAATTATAATAATAATTAAATAAAGTGATTTCAAAGTAAAAAATCTGGTGGGACTGGAGCACAGCACTCAACATTGTCTTACCCTTCGGCAAGAGAAAGTTGTGTTCTGTGCTTGTCACACCAGATTTTTTGTGTTGAGATGTATTTGGATTCCGACAGTAGGGTACATTAGAATTCAAAATGTAAAATTTATAAGTATGGCAAAATATTTATATTTTGTATTACAAGAGTAAAGTGATCTTCAGAAAATTTCAATGACAAAATGAGAATATACATTTTAAAGAGCATCAAAAAAATAATTGATTTATGAATTTTAAACAAAATCGTTGGAGCGAATTTTGAGAAAATTGAAAAAACTGAAAAATAACATCAGTAAAGTACTAGTACTCTTTGACCGATTTTATTCAAAAGCTTCTTGTCACGTCCCAGGTGGGTGCCTAACTTAAATATAAAATTTCAACCTCCTAGCTCTTTTCCTTCTTGAGATATTTTGTTTCAGGAGAACTTAAAACGTGTATATCCATCAAAATCTCGACATCGAATTTTTGACATGAATCCAATACTTTCTCTCTATATATTTCATATATAGGGTAAGAGAAAGTAAAAATAAACCTCGCAATTATTTAAAAGGTAACGGCCAAATTGTTCAGCACTATTGTTAAAGAAGACAAGCAAATCTAACAGCCGACATTATCAGATCACGTATAAGACTATATTTATATATTTTTATGCTCTTATAAATGATATATAAAATATAATAGTATTTAGACACTATTTATTATTAAAAGATAAGCGAAAATCAAACAAATTCATGAGATTAAATATAGCTCTACCGTCCTGCCATCTGTTGGCAAATTTTCGTAATAGTTGGGCTTTTTGTCTAAATTGTCAAGACCCCTAACGCCATCTTATCGGCAAAAACATGCGAACAGCTTTGAAATTTTTCTTTATTTCATGCCAGAGCCGGAAATAAAGAAAACATTTTCTTTAATAATCAAAAGAAACATTATAATAATTAATTTCCTTATCCTATGAAAACAAATTAATTCATTTAACAATTTTTTCTCAGCCTTGTCAGATTAACATCTGCGATATGAAATATATAGTTAGTTTTTTAACTTTTTAGTTCAATACTTTAGAAATACGAAATAAAAATAATAGTACGACACAATATTTTAGAGTAGAATCGATTAATCTTAAAAATAGTAAAAAAAAAAAAAATTATATTAAATTTTAACATACCACAAATATTTTTAGGAAATGAATTAATTATTATATTATCACAATAGAAATCTTGTTTTAATTATCACACTTGGTTTAAAATACAGACAGACAATTTGTTTCTGTCGTCTTGATGGATAATAAATCATATCATTCGCATATTAAATATTTTTTAGTCATCTCATTAGGCCAAAAGAACAAGTAGCTTCCCATACAGAAGCCGTAACATGATTTTTATTCTCATTATTTTTTTTTAATTTAAAATAATTTTTTTGTATAATTTGTAAATACTAAATAGAGTTCTCTTATTTCTTTTAAGGAAGAAACTCGGTCAGAGCTTTGAAGTTGTTATCATCAGATCAGAGTTCGTGTAAAGAGTGCAAATGAGAAGAACGAGAGTGAGAGAAAATGCACGAGAACTCCATTTACTTATCTCTTAATGGACTTACTATACAAGCTATAAAAAAAAAGATTTAGGCAAAATCAAATCAATTCCCTTTCTCCGTGATCTATCTAATGGTCATAAGTATCTTTCGCTATATTGATTATTAATTGATAAGTAAGGCTCTTTTTATTTTCTCTTACCTATGTATATATGTAATATATATATAGAGAGAAAGTATTGGTTTCATGTCAAAAATTCGATGTCGAGATTTTGATGGATCTTCACGTTTTGAGGTCCCCTGAATCCAAAAAAGTGGTTTTCGCGACATGGTCTGTCTGTGTGTGGGTGGGTGTGTGGGTGTGTGTGTGTGTGTTCAATTTTAAGCATGAAGGAATTGAGCTATGAGGTTGAAATTTTATATTTAAGTTAAACACCCCCGGGACCGGAAAAATAAGCTTTTAATCAAAATCGGCCAAAGAGTACTAGTACTTTACTGATGTACTTTTTCAGTTTTTCTCGATTTTCTCAAAATTTGCTCCAACGATTTTTTTTTTAATTCAAAAATCAATTATTTTTTAGATTCTCTATAAAATGTATATTCTCATTTTGTGATTGAAATCTTCTGAAGACCACTTTACTCTTGTACTCCATAGAAAAGATAGGAGAAATGGTTGCCATGGTATCAAAATATAAATATTTTCCCATACTTATAAATTTTACATCTTGAATTCAATTGTACCCTACTGTCGGAAACTAAATACATGTCGACACAAAAAATCTGGTGTGACAAGCACAGTACACAACTTTCGATTACCGAAGGTAAGAGAAAGTTGTGTGCTGTGCGCCAGTCACACCAGATTTTTTTCTTAAAAATAATTTAATTAATATTTATAAAAATCTGGTGGGACACGCACAGCACATAACTTTCTCTTATCCTTCATGTCGAGATATATTTAGTTTGCACCTTAGTTCCAAATTGACCACTTGCATTTCATAAGTAAAAATCTGTTGTGACTGGCGCACAACACACAACTTTCTCTTACCCTTCGGTAAGAAAAAGTTGTGCACCGAGCTGGTCACACCAGATTTTTTGTGTCGAAATATATTTAGTTGCTCTTAGCACTTTAGTTCCAAACTTGACCACGCAATGATTCATTGATGGCGCTGAGCTACGAATGCTTCCACATCAGTAAAGTGTACTTCAAACGAGTTCCACGAAAAATTAAACTGCAAAAACTAAAAAATGTCCGAAAATTTTGAAGATTTTCTCGTATTACGTAGGTAGCACTTTTTCTGCAAAATGTGGCTTCACACTCCCCTAAGGGGTCCAAATAACATACCAAAAATGCAGAAATACTTTACGTTTTGCGATTTAAATGTCTATATTGACTGGCTATAGAGAATTAAAAAAAAAATTTCTAATTAGTCGAACATTATTTATTTGATTTTTAAAACAATACCATTTTTGGTTATCTCAAAGTTATATCGAATTTTTTTTATTATTGTTTTATAAAAAGAAAAAAAAATTGATCGAGTATTTGGGAAGAGTTGGAGACCTTGGATTTGGCGAGGTAATTTTCGAGCCGGTATGTGCTAATTGTGCAGATGTGTATACATGAGTCTAGGGATGGAGGTTTCCCACACACATAAACACGGGGCGTGACCCCGGGTCACGACTCGGACGTCCCGGTCACGCGATCTCTAATCACTGGCTTGCCAGTCAAATAATAAAAATTAAAAGAAAACAACAAAAAATAAAATAAAAAGCGCCCTTTGTTTTTATCAACCTGTTAAACGCTCAATTTACACGTGCGTTTGTTATTAAGAATTTCATTAAGAGAAATTTGACGAATTGATCATTCTCTTATAAACATATTTATTTTCCGTCTATAGGTCATTGGAGTCTTAAACAAGGTCTTTCTGTTTTATATACTTAAATTAAATAAGACAATATATTTTAAAACGAGTTAGCAAGCTGCCACTAAATGATAGACTAGAGCGTATTTTTATATTCTCTACCATTATATGAATTGTATTGCCATCACATCAAAAATTCGTTTTCAATGAAAATACACGTTTTGAAGCTCTAAAATCATAAATTTCAGTACCGAGAAATATCTTAAGAAAAAAAAATGTCCACACACATACACACAGACCAATTTTGGGCCCCCTTTTTTGGACACAGTGGACCTTAAACAAGTATATCAATCAAAATTTCGACATTGAATTTTTGACATGATAGCAATACTTTTTTTGTGGATTGAATTATTATTATTAGGGGAATTTTTAAGTAAAGACCACATTTTTGTACTAATTATTTATTAAAAATATATAAATACTGTACAACGTTTCGACTGCTTATTCTACAGCCTTGAGAACTCAAGTACACAGAAAACGACTGCAAAATAATCAGTCGGAACGTGGTACAGTATTTATTTTTCTAATAAATAATTAATACAAAAATGAAGTTCATAATTAAAAACTGCCATAACAATAAGAAGAAAAAAATCATTTCTGCTAATTTTGAAAAATAGAAAACAGATCCAACATCGGTGAATAAAAAAAATTCGGGCTAATAACATGATGATTATAACATGTTAAAAAAATTACAAATTTCAAAAGAAGCTACAATTTGAGTGTAAGAAGTAAATACTAAATTTAATGGTCTGCGTTTTTATTTTAAAACACAAATTTTTGGTCGATTTTTAGTAGAAAAACAAGAATATTTAATCTTGTTCACACACACACACACACACGCCCCCCCGCACACACACACACTTACAAACATAATTCCAAAAATGATTTATTTTTTTTTGATTCAGAGAGGTCTAAAATGTCGAGAATTATCAAAATCTCGAAGTCTAATTTTTTCACGATTACAATACTTTCTTTAACACTTAAAATTATGAGAATAATTTTTTTCATGAGTCTTTTTAGTATTTAGTATTTCACAGGGCCCTCGGGCTTGGTGTAGTTGGTAGCATGCTTGTCTGCTCTACCAAGGGTCGCGGATTCGGATCCCAGGTAGTTCGATGATTTTATTTAAGCCATTTGGATACCAAACGGCTTAAATAAAATCATCTGGCTTAAATAAGAATGCCTGGACCCTCAATATGTATATTAATCCATAAAGGATATCGTCAAAGTCTTATATGGCATGAGTTGTCGAAGAGACTGTGTGAATGAGAAAAAAGTGTGAGTGTTTAGAAAAAATACAAGTTTTGGTTTAAATGTTTTTTTTATTTAATTACAACGTTTCGGCCACTCAGAAATATCACAACGAACGGCTGAAACGTCTTAATTTTTACAAATAAACCACAATTAAGCCTAAACAAATCTTTTATTAATTTTCATGAGTCATTTTGGAGTTGAGGCCAAGAGTCCCGTCCTTTCAAAGGAATAAATAAATAATTTTAATTTTTTCGCAATTACTTTAAACTGGTAATTTTATTTCGAATAAAAAAAATAATATTTGAGTGAATTTTTTTTCCTTCTATCTTGTAGGTTTAATTACTAATTTATTTAAAGTATAATGAAGGATGTTATTATAATATTACTGTATGTACTGGAAATATTAACTTCCTGAATTTTTTTTACATATACCTAGATTAAATTTCTTAGATACGAAATATTATCTCAATGAAATCCCACTTTTGCTATTATTTCTGGTTAATTTGGTGAATTTCCTCCTTCTATCTCAACAATCTTTATTATATCACACAAAGTAACCTGAGAAATTAGAAGGCTCTTTCAGGTGGAAGACCGGACTTCAAATACTGACTGGGAATGATAGATTATGATGAAAATAAAAAAGGATGAGTGATTAGGGTACCATCATAATGATTGATTAAACTAATTTAGTAGGCTAACCAAATGACTATTCGGAATATCTCAAGTCTTTTTATTCCCAAAGCTTTACTATTCATAAAGGTTGATTTTTAATCTTTGATAAAAATAATTTAGGATGAAACAACAAACAAAATACTAAAATTAGTGAACAAAAATCCGGACTTGGTATTGTTTAAACAAATTAAGGGGGTTCAGGAGCGACGTCTAAACGTACTTAAAAAAAACTAGACTATTATAAGGAATTTTTCAATGCGGTTTTTTTTTAAATGAATTAAATTCATAAGAGATTATTGGGACATCGAGCTATAATTTTTTTAATGACTTATTAAAAAATTATCGTAATTAATTTTTTTGTTATCAAGCAAATACAAAAAAACAATCTGTCCCAATAATCTTTAATTTTTTTTTTAATTTAAAAATGAATTTATTGTTATTATTAATCACATATTAATTAAGAAATTTTTAAAATAAGCTTAGATGATTTTTTTAAAATTCAACTGTCAAATTAGTTCAGCATTCTTGCAATAGATAGCATGCTAGTCTAACAGCCGATATAGTATTAGCCTATATCTGGCCTATATTTATATATTTTTATGCTTTTATAAAAGATACATAATATATAATAACATTTATAAAGTATTTATTGTCACTGTCTCGTGGCAAAAATACCTAGATCGCTGAGATATAGGCCTACAGTTTCTCAGTTATTTTTAAAACTTTTGCTGTCATCTTGTCAAAATAAGAATAAAAATAGTTGAAATAACAAAAATTCATCTGCGAAAATTTAATTTAATAAATATTCTTTATTTAAGGTGTCATGAAAAAAATATTCATCCACTTCTCTCTCCTATTCTCATCAACAAATGTATCATCATTATTATCTATTAATCACCAAGATATTTTATTTTTATTTATTACTCCAATAGATAACTTTCAAATCATTATTAACCCACTTTTAAAAGAGGAAACCACTTTTTAAGTTGAAAAGTTCAAAGATCCATTCATTTTTCAAATTATATATGAACATCGGTTCTAAACTAATAATTTAAGAGAATTAAATGGAAATCCATAAATCATATCTACAAAATAATCCATTATCTGTGCAAAAAAAAAAAAATTGACGGATTTTAAATTATTTTGCTATTAACTTTCTCTTGGTCGGTGAAATGATCTCTGATTAGAGTTTTGAAAATAATTGACGTAATATGAGAATACTAGAATGATTGGAAAAAATATGCGAGACATTTAGTGAAAATTAATTTCCCTTTCAAGTAAAAAAAAAGTTTCGATATTTGAGAAATTACACTGGTCGAGAAGATTTTTTTCACAAGAAATCTGATTAATTTACTTTTTTTATAGTATACTGAATTTAGATATGTAGTTGGAATTCTTCCATCTGGCACAGTTTTAGAGATATAGAAAAAATAAATTTTAATAGAAAATGTGCTCTAAAACTGCTCTTATTTTGCATTTTCAAGATGTTTTTTTAAGGCGACACACCTTAAAGATATGCAGATAGTTATAATAAATATAAATTTTACATTTCATCCCAATCGGAGGTCATTTAGACGTGCCGCAAACGGCTAAAAGTTTAGAAAAATCGAATTTCTAAATTTTTTTTTTGCTTTGGACACCCCTAATGCAATTTTTATCATCCCTAAATGCAAAAACATATATTTAGGATATTCTATAGTGTTTTAGCTTCATCATTTAGTCGTGAAAATCTGTTGATTATTACCGAAATTATTAATAAAATAGTTATCAAATTATGTTAAAAAAAAAACACTGGCTGCCTATCTTTTAGGCGTTTTGCTTATAGTAATAAACATAACTATTATCTCGTATAATATTTTTGCATTTAGGGATGGCAAAAATTCTATTAGGGGTCTCCAAATCAAAAATAAACTTGAAAAATTCGGGCTTTATAGAATTTAAGAGGTTTGTGGCAAGTCAAAATGACCTCCGATTGGGCTGAAACCTAAAATTTATATGTATTTTAACTATATGGATGCCCACGGGCTTGGTGTAGGGGTTAGCATGCTAACCTCGTATACCAAAAGTCGCGGGTTCGGATCCCAGGCAGTCCGATGATTTTATTTAAGCCATTTGGATAGCAAATGGCTTAAATAAGAATGCCTGGACCCCCAATATGCATATTAATATTTTTCTTATTCTTTCTTAGCCTTATTCCTGCAGTGCGGTGAGTGTGAATGTTTAAAAAAAAAAAAAACTATCTGCATATTTTTAAGGGGTGACGCTTTAAAAAAATTTTGAAAATGCAAAATAAGAGCCGTTTTAGAGCACATTTTCAAAGTCTTGAATGGCCTGAGTTGCCGAAAAGGCTGTGTAAATGTGTGTGTGAGTGTGAGTGAGAAAAAAGTGTGAATGATTTAAAAAAAGAAAAAAAAGATTAAACTTTTTTTTAATAAGAAAAAAAAGAACTTTAATATTAAGAGTATTTTTCAAATTTATTATACTATTAGGCTTTTTATATATCGGAAAGAGATAAATTTTTTTTTAAATAATTATCATTGAAACTGACCACCCATTTACTTCTTTTTTACATGCCAATATATCTTTTGATTCAACGCCTCATTTATATGTTTTTTTTTATACTAAAATTCACTCAACCGGAACACAACGACCGGAAAACATTCAATAATTAAAAAAAAAACGCACGCATAGTCTACAAATTGCTATTTAAAAATCCAATCGACATAAACGATGTGCAAGTTCTCGACTATGACATGTAAATTTCTCGCTCGAGACACATACTTTTTATTCATAATTTACTTGGGATTTTATGAGATGACGTCATTAGGCCCCACGCAGTGTTGCTGTTGTTGAATGTCAAGTAATTTATGGAGTTTCGGGGGGAACCAAAGTCGGTGAGAGAACTCCGAGGGGGTCCAGGCTACTATTTGGATTGACTATAAATAATTTTGGCCATTTTAAAGAATTATAGTCGCTAATAGAAATCCAGAAATATATCTTTTAAAGATATAAAAAAATATCATGAAAGTGTTGTTTATTTGTTATAGATAACAAAATGACCGACTGCCTTATCAATTAATTTTTTTACTAGAAAGCAATTCAAATATTACACAAATTTTTGACTTTTTAGACCATCTCCTGTCAGCAATACTAACCAAACTTCTCCTTTTTTTAGAGAAAAACTAGTTAACCCTCCTTAACTTCTCATCAAAAGGAAATTAATAATTTATGGAGAGGAAAATATTTTCAATATTGTCTAATTTACCTACATGAAGTATTCGAGATGTTTTTAGAGAGATAGTGTCTTTATAAAAGAGAAAGAAATTGGAAAAAAACATTGAAAATAAGTATTTTAGAAAATCCAAGTGGTTTTAGTGAGAAATCCGGAGGGGGGAGGGGAGAAAGTTGTGTACTGTGCTTTCACACCAGATTTTTTGTGTCCAAATATATTTAGTTTTCCATAGCACCAAGGGCGGATACAAGGGGGTAGGGGGGTAGGGGGTAAAAGGATAATTACCCCCCCCCCCCAGAGATTTAAAAAAAAATACTTTTTTTAGCAAAAAAATTTATTTTTAATGTAAAATTTTAAATTGTATTTATATTCTGGCAAACAAGTACAAAATGCGCCTTTAAATTACCGAAATTAAGAAAAAATTGTGTGCTGTGGGACCATTCACACCAGATTACCCCCCCCCCCCGGAAAAACACCGCTGGATCCGCCCTTGCATAGCACCTAATTTCCAAAATTGACCACGCGATTCATAGATGGTGCTGAGCTACGACTACTCCCACATCAGTAAAGTGTACTTCAAACAATTTTCACGAAAAGTTTCACGATATACTTTTTAAAGAGCCACAAAAAATACTTGATTTATGAATTTTAATCAAAATCGTTGGAGCAGAAAACTGAAAAAGTACATCAGTGGTCAATTTTGATTAAAAGCTTATTTTTACGCCCTAGGTGGGTGCCTAAGGCAATAAGTATAACTTACTTAGTATAAGTTATAACTTAAATAAAAATTTTAACTTCCTAGCTCAATTCCTTCTTACTTAAAATTGAACACAGACAGGTGACCTCAAAACGGGATAGATCCATCAAAATCTCGACATCTAATTTTTGACATGAAAACAATACTTCCTCTCTATATATTTCATATATAGGGTAAAAGAAAGTAAAAAACATTGCTGATGTGTCTTTTATTTTTATCCTACTCGATTTCGATTCAGCTATCCGCCTCGCTAACAATGAAATCATATTGTCTAATTCAGAGGGACGAATTTAAGACAAAAAAAAAATCTAAGTAGATCTATATCTTTGGCTAAACCAAATACTTATTTAACATGAAATTTCTTAAGGTCTGGTTTACTTTTCTTTTATTTGTAGTTTTACGTGAAGAAAAGTAAACCTTCAGAAATTTAATACTTTCCATGTTTCCAGAATTTCATTATAGTTAATTGCTTTGTAGTGGCCACAGCATTTATTTCATTTTTTAAATTTTAATAAATTATCTTATCCATATATGTAATATATTTTCTTTATACAATTTGAAAGAAACTAATAATTCAAATAAAGGGAAAGTTATACGTATATGATAATAAATAAATTAAGATATCAAGAATAAATAAGGAAATTAAGAAAGCGTTTTGGAATGTATGAAAGTTGTTAGGATTTCGATAATCTAATTAAACTAACAAGTATCAAAAGTAATAAGTTGTCAACCTGACAGGAATAATATTCACCAATAGGGAGAGGGGAAGAGAAAAAAAAATGAAAACATTTACTTATTTTTAATTGACTTCATTTCCATGTAAGGGAGAAAATCTACGCAAAAATGTTGATCGCTTAATGCTTGTTGCTTTTTAACTATTAATCATCTTCAGACGAGATCAAGCAAATTCTTCCTAAAAGGAGGGATATTAAGTTATTAGATACAACATGAAAAACAAATAATCAATAAATCATTACAATTTTTTTTTTCATTCATGTTTGTTATTGTAAATTATGTAAATTTATTTTATTATTTATATTAATGTATGTTTTTCCTCATTTTACGTATTTGGGTGTTTAAGATTCCCCCTTCACCCCTCCTAGATAAATCTTATTATGCATATTAAAATCTTACATTATTAAATTTAATCTGGTTGGTTATAAATAGGTAAAATTCATTTAAAAAACCGCGATATGTTTCAATATCCCAGACCCATCCGCGCTGGAGTTCCCCAGGGTTCAAAAATCGCGCCGCACCTCTTCAACTGCTTCGTTGCGGACATCCCCACCAAGGAAGGAGGCGTATTCCTGACCCTTCGTCGCCTCCAAAGCCAACCCCAAAAGCACCGTGAAGATCCTCAACGAGCACCTGCAGACGATGGCGACTTCATCTCAACGCTGAAAAAACGGGAGAACATCTGGTTCCGCTCCGAACTGAAAAACAAGCTGCGCCTCCTGAACATTGACGGCAACGAGGTCCAATGGTCCTTCCACGCCCGCTTCCTAGGCCTATAACTGGACCAAAACCTCAACTGGAAAACTCACTGCCCTTGGAAGGGCCTCCACGAGACTGCTTCATCCCCTCCTTAGGCAAAGAAGCTAGATATTGACTCAAAAATCCTTCTGCACCGTGCCATCATGCGACTCATCCTCACATATGGCTCAATTGCATGGCACACCGCAAAAAAGAGCGATATCGAGAAAATTCTCGCTGCAGACCGGAAAGCTCTTAGAGTCATCGCCGCCTCGCCGAGAGAAGCTCACGTCAATGAAGAAATCCTAGTCGGACTAGGAATCGAGAGCCTCGCCGAAGTCATCGAGAACCTCAATATCCGGTTCACCGAAAGAATGAAGAGTCACCAATACGACGGCATCAAGAGGATCGCCGAAGACGCAGGCGCCAAACGTCACACCGGAAGGAACACAGATCCCTAAGGTGTGACCTCTCATTAACCCTCCCCCCCCTAATATTTCCTCCAGCTCCGCCGCAAAGGGGTTTTTCAAATACCCCTTCTCTCTCTTTCTAATTTTTAAGAATGCTCAAAGAGACCATATAATCTCAGAACAGAAATAAATCTGACTCTATCTCTTACAGCGTACTACAAGACAGCACCCTCCACGCACTTTAGCGGTCAAAGCGATTAACGCTGAAACCCTTTTTTAGGACAGTTCGCCCAAATTGTGGTAAGCATAGCTTTTTTTACTATTAAACAAAACTTCATAGGCGGTGAAGAATAAACAAAGTTCAGTGTTGAACTTCGTTCAACTTATTTTATTTTTACTACTAGGCCTTAAGTGATTATAAAAAATTCATCATTTTTTTTTGTTTTGTAATTATTCTATCACATCATGATGGAAAAATTATTAAAATTTTCTTGATTTATTTTGTTGTTGATGTTTAATATCTCTTTCTCTCTCTAGTTAGGATCTTTTTAAGCATTCCACGTAAATATTAAATTAAAATTCAAGAAAGGTTTCATCGCTGTTTTTAACTTTCTTAATTTTTAATTAATAAAACATAGATTTAGCAATAAAACAATAACACAAAATGTAATGTGTTAATTTAATGGCTATATCATGTTTAATGATTATGGATTTATTCAAGCCTTATTTAGGCATTTCTCTATTTGTATCAAATATCACGATTGTTTAAGATGATTTATTGTTTGCATCTGGAATCTAAATATTTTGTTTTTAATAGAATGAGAATTTTTTTAATCTTTTTCGATCTCTAACATAATCAAGAAATGAAGGGAATAAAAAAGAGAAAGCTCTTTAAATATTATCATTTTACGTATGATAAGTTAATTTCATTAAAGAAATAGATTTGATTGATATAAGAAAACACAAAATAAATAATTGGGTTGATTTATTTGTAAATTTTCGACAGATTTTGTGATAGCTGCATGAACACTGTTCAAGTGAACTGCTAAATTCTCTCTTGGCAAGTCTTTGAATATTAGTTAACTTTTGGTACATTTCTTGTCTGAAAAGCTTTTGGAAGGTAATAAAAATAAAAATTATTAACAATTTCTTAATATTCATAAATAATTTATAATGAGATGACGATTAAAAAATTGTTAATAATTTGTACTTTTATCTTCCAAAAATTTTTCTGACAAAAAATATAGCAAAACTATTATACATTTTTTTTTTTTTTTTTTTTTTTAATTTTTCCATATCCAACTTCTTGGTGGCTTTTGCTCTAAACATGGCCGTAATGATTTTATTTTATAAAGCTAAAAACTAAATAATGATTACCAGAGTCGAGAGCCTCTGGGATCAAATCCCACATTTAAATAAAATAGTAGGCTGCCCAATTGACTCACGACTATAGTATTACTTTTTTTTCCCTGAAAAATGCATTGTTTTTTTGTTTACTCAAAAAACGGTACTTAAATTTTTTTTTTTGAAACTTAAAACCACAAAGATCGTGTCTAAAAACACTCCAAAGTTTGTTTCAGTTCGGCCTTATTTCAGTAACTTCCGATAACCACTAAAAGTTATGGTAATCCATAATCCCCGAACTTTCCCTACTAAATTGTTTCAATCTGGCACTGCGAGATACAGAGAAAGGGAATTTGTAAATTATAGATATCGAAAAAAAATGGGATATAAGTTTCGTTCAAATTTTGGAATTAGTTTTTTTTTTTTTTTTTTTTTTTTTTAAATAAAAAGATGGAATTAATAAAAAAGTTATGATATAAAAAGGTTATTCTATTTTTCAAAATGGATGGTTTAAGGGCATTTGTAGTGGTAAGTCAATTGGGCTGCCTAACTAGTAGGCGTCTTGCAGCAACCAGAAGGTGCAATTCTTTATGTTCGCTTACTTTTTTAAGTAAAATTTTTATTTAAATTTAGATAAATTTTTAAGAGTTGGAATATTTTCAAGATGAGAAATAGCTTTAGAATGGACAAAATGCCCCTCCAAATCGAAAATTAACTGTATCGCTAAGAGGTTATTTATCTAAGTACTTGAAAGCCTTTTATATATTTATCAACACACTTATATAGGCTATAATAACTGTTGTTTTTGTCTTTTGATAAGATATCATCAATAGAACAATTTATGTTATTATTTATTATAATTTTAAGATAATTTTTAAAATTAGGCTTTTGATATGCAAATATTAGTTCTCCCAAGAGCGAGATTTCCCTATGTTTCGCGCCGACAGGTTTACTAGAGGGAAGCATGGCCCCCTGCAGGTTTACATCCCATGTTTTTCTCTTAGTACATCACTCCTTCACTACTAAATGATATTCTCTATATGGCAAGTTTCTACAAGACAGCGGCATATATTATTATTCTACTATAATCCTTTATTTGTTTTGGAATTTTTAAGCTCATCTAAAAAAAAAAAGGTTCATATTAAAATATTTCTTTCTTAGAGCCATATTTAGTAACGAGAGTTAATATTTTAAAAATCCAGTCTGTACCGTGTTTGGGAAAGACAAGTAGCAAAGTTCTGGGTATATTATATCGATTTTTTTATTAATTAAAACGACACAAAATTGTATAGTGTACTTTTTAGGTAAATAAATAAATAAATAAAAAATAAAAAAATAAATAAATCAGTGGCTGTTTTTCTACAGACAGGAGAAGGAGCAAATTCTCACTTAATAAGTACGATGGCCCAACTCGCCGGGACATATGATACATAGATGTACATGTATTGCCCTATTGACTCTGGGACTAACAATTTTGGAGGACTGAAGATGGGTAAATAAAATTCAAAACGTCTCGTTGTTCGTATATTTAATATTTTGGGTTCTTCGGTCTTCAGGTAACCTCTTTGTATTCAAACTTTTTTCAATTAAAATAAATATTTGTCAAAAGCCTATTTCGCTGAAATTACTAGCTCGTCTTCTTAAGATTTGGGAAAAATTGACATGGGTTGCGGAGATGATTTTCTTTTTAGCTACTGCATGGCAGGGAACTTTTTTATTAGAACTCGCTAATTTATTAATTTTTTACTTACTCTTACCTATAGGTATATGTAAATATACATATATATATATATAGCGAGAGAAAGTATTGGATTCATGTCAAAAATTCGATGTCGAGATTTTGATGGATATACAAGTTTTAAGGTCCCCTGAATCCAAAAAAGTGGTTTTCGCGACATGGTCTGTCTGTGTGTCTGTCTGTGTGTGTTCAATTTTAAGCATGAAGGAATTAAGCTACGAGGTTGAAATTTTATATTTAAGTTTTGTACCCTCCTGGGCCATGAAAATAAGCTTTTAATCAAAATCGGCCAAAGATTACTAGTACTTTACTGATATACTTTTTCAGTTTTTTTTAGATTTTCTCGCTCCAACTATTTTTTTTTTAAATTCATAAATCAATTATTTTTTAGATGCTCTTTAAAATGTATAATCTCTGCGAAAAATCTGGTGTGACAAGCACAGAACACAACTTTCGATTACCGAAGGTAAGAAAATTGACAAAGTTGATATTAAATAGAAATTAATTAACTTTGTTTCTATTTTTTCTTCGCTATAGAGAAATCAAATACTCTATCGTTATATCAATAATTGTATTCTAACATCCCATAATGAATGTTTCTATATCTTTTATTAAAAAAAAAAATATGATATCGAAGTAGTGACATGATCCGACCTACATCCATTTCGCGGTAAATCAAATAAAACATAAAATTTCTCGCTAATTAATCGTAATCGACAATCTATACGGGATTTTATTGGCCGGGTTTCGATGATGGATTCACATATCAATTAAGAATAGGACGATAGATCCATTCTTCTATGAAATAATACATTCTACTAGTGTTTTTGCTTGCTAAGAAGTGTTAACAGGAAGCCATTTAGAATATTTGATAGAAACCGTTTAGAGACTAAAGTAGTTAAATCCAGAAAACAAATATTAATGAAATTTGATCATAAGTACCACTCAAAAAGTGCGGAATATATTAATACAGATTTCGAAGATAGAAGAGAAGGGTTCAAATTTTCATTTTTTTGTTGCCAACTATTTTTCGACATTTTCTGTCATATGACAAGGAATGTACTTATTTCGCTGAATAGGTCTCATTAGCAAAAACGTTAACTTTTAACATCTGTAAATAACATTAATTCATTTTAACACTTCCTTGCAGCAAATAGTTATTCTGTTAACAAAAACTTTAAATCCAAAGCGTGAATATTTCGAAAATAGTGTTAAAAATTAATGCCATGTCTAGAGAGTGCATTTAATATTTTAACGTCGCATTTAAAATAAAAATGCCTAAAAAAACCTAAAAAGAAAGATTATGATTTTGATAGCTTTGAAATAAAAGCAACATGTTAACGTCGCTGTTAAAACTTTGTTTAGAGAATAGCATTTTTTAACACTGATTGTTTTTACATTACTTTTTAACACCAATTTGTTGATTTTAAATTTTATCGTCTGTTTTTAGAGAATAGTAGACCTATTAAAAATTCCGAGTTGGAGCTCGGTGGTTTTGTTTTGATAAAAATAAAATCTAAAAAAAAGTACAACCGTAAAGTACTAGTAGAGTCGGGGTCTAAATGGCCTCCGATGCCGAAATAAATTAAAAAAAAAAAAAAAGGTTTAAATATTGAACCGGGCAGAATACTCTGATTTAAGTATTTGAAATTCAAAATACTTAGAACTAAAGTACTCTATTTGAAATACAAAATACAAATGTATTTCAATTGTAGTATTTGAAATAGTGCCCTGGCCTGTATTTAGGGATATACTATTCTATTTTATTTTCCCACCTTTCAAAATTTGATGTGAAACTAACAAGACGTCGATATATTATTAATTAAAAATGAATATAGATTTCAAAAAAAATAGAAAGTAGATCATCTGGTTATTTTTTTCCCTTCCTGGACCACTTGACTCACATTTTAAATGATTTGTCTCACATAATTTAGTAAGAATTAATTTCATATTTATATACCTTAATTGATAATCAATTATTTTGCCGCTATTCATTCTTTTGATTTTTATTTCCGCGATCTCATTATCGTAATATCATCGTCGTGGTTGTCATTAATTAAAATTTATTTTCTCCCCTCAATTGTCCCCATTTAATTGATGTTATATAAAGGACTCCCGGTCTTATTTTATTTATTTATTTATTATATAGACCTGGCGGCGACAAAGGATTCTCCCTAAGGTTTTTTTTTTTTTTTGTTTCGATGCAATGTATGAGCCTCGTTTACAAGCAACTTGTCTCCAAGAAGAATGGATGGAATTTATTTTTCATGATTACTAGGCTATCAGAATGGAGAGTTAAAAAACATTTAGAACTTATACAAAGGAGTTCAATTTATTGTAAAAAAAAAAATTGTGGTTTAAATTAGCATGTATTTTTGCTTCACATTGTCTGGTGTAAATCCATGGCGGTTTGTTATTATCCAGCAACGTATAAGAAAATTTTATATACCCAAGAGAGGAGCATCTCAGCTGAGGGGTGGACAGTCTAACTATTTTTGTAAAATTCTAAGAATTAAGGAGAAATCTAAAGTAAATGTTTAAAAAAAAAATTATTCATATTTATATGAATTTATTGTTATTATTAATCACATATTAATTAAGAAATTTTTAAAATAAGCTTAGATGATTTATTTAAAAACCAACTGTCAAATTAGTTCAGCATTCTTGCAATAGATGGCAGGCTAGTTTAACAGCCCATATAGTATTAGCCTATATCTGGCCTATATTTATTTATTTTTATGCTCTTATAAAAGATACATAATATATAATAACATTTATAAAGTATTTATTGTTAAAAGATCAATGAAAATCAACCAAATGCATTAAATATTATTAGCTACCATGCTGACATCTCTTGGCATATTTTTGAAATACATGATTTTTTGGGCATACTTTTTATGACACACAACGCCATCTTATCGGGAAAAACATGCGTAACCACTTCGCTCCCGTTCCCCCTTAAGCTAAAAATTTATAAACCTTTTAAATATGAATTGCATTCGGAATTGATTTAAAGAGAGTTTTAAATATCTATTTTTTTAAAAGTTAGAAAAATATTGCGCCTTGAAGATAGGCAACGAACAAAACTAAAAATTCATTCATTTTTATTCATCCATGTCGCATAGTTCATCAGCATGATCGAGAGAAGAGATCCTTAATAAATTAAAACGCCTGCACATATTCCTGAGATTTTATTAACATGCATTTCACCAATTATTTATCAGTCTGCTCCTCACATTCTGTTTTTGTTTGTTAGTTGCCCCTCTTTACATCTCATCTTTTGATTTCCTCCTCGTTACACACCCTATTTTGTCACAATACTTCAAAGTTATCTCGTAAATAATTAGATGGTCATTCTATTGAAGCTACTCTTCCCCGAGGCATCATTTGTTCTCTCTCTCTTCATTTTATGAATTATATATTTATTCTAGGTCAGAAAAAATTTTAGAACAATGATAAAAACCCATTAGAATTTATTAATCTCTGAAACATCTCAATTTTCTCATATGTTGTTACTTATTATATATGATATGGATCTCTCTAAGATCCTATCGGCATGAAACCTTATTGAACAAGTGCTTACTTGCTAAAAGATGATTAGTAGTAAGAAAGTAGAATATTTTTTAAGTATCATAATCACAATGAAGGAATTTGAATATGTGGGCCGTTTAAATTGTGAAGATAAGCCTCTCTAAAATCATCTGATATTGATAGTAAAATTTATGTTTCATGACCAAGACGACTAATTAATTTTTTTAAAGAAGTCGTTAATTAATCTAAATGATTGAAAAAAATAATAATTTTAGCACTTTGTAAAATAAATATTGATACAGAAAATTTTTCTAATTGTTTTAAATGATTAATAAAAGAATTTGATTTTGGCTTAATTGTAGAAATTACAACGTTCCGGCCATTCTGTGGCCTTCTTCAGGTACAATTCAGCTAAGATTATAAAGGTTGTTACATCTGTGACAATCTCATTTGAATTAGTTGAAAAAAGCAAGTCAAGATGCCTCAAATTTGACTAAAATTGATTTGATGAATTTGATGACTAAAATTTTAATGTGCAATAAAAAATTTAATTTAGAACGAATGAGATATCGATGGCAAAAATGGCTGGCGGCCTAATACCAAAATCCTTTTAAATAAATAAATTAAAAAAATCCTTTTTCTGTATCTGATAAAGAAAAAGAAAATTTTTTCCATTTATTATTTATTTATCTGATACAGATTTGTTATTTACTTATTTATTTATTTAAAAGGATGTTGGCATTAGGCCACCGATATCCCAAAAATTTTCTGTATCAATATTTAATTTACAATAATTATGCTAAAATTATTATTTTTTTCAATCATTTAGATTAATTAACGACTTCTTTAAAAAAATTTTTTAGTCGCCTTAAAAATACTCATGAAACTTAAATCTTGATCAGATGATTTTAGACAGGATTATATTATCTGTGAAATATTTTCTTGAAACTTTTGGAATTCGATTTTCTCACTAAATTCGCTCAAACGATTTTTTTTTACTTTCGCTTACCTATGTATATATGTAATCTCAGTCAAAAACATCGGAGATGCAAAAAGGGGCGCCTCGCATTATTTTTGCCTAGCATCGAGGTGAAATCAAAAAAATGCGCCTCGCTTTTCTGATTTATATAAAAGCGAGGAAATATTTTCACTTAAATAAAACCCCTACAAAATTTTATTTGTTTCATATATCCTCGCTTTTATATAAATCAGAAAAGCGAGGCGCATTTTTTGATTTCACCTCGACGCTAGGCAAAAATAATGCGAGGCGCCCCTTTTTGCATCTCCGATGTTTTTTGGCTGAGATTTCACTTCTTTTTGTGAAATATTACATGAAAAATATTATTTATTAATTTTTGTTTATTAAATATTAAGTTATCCCATGAATAGATCTTTTAATATGCATTCCAAACAGTAAAAATTAAATACATCGTTTGGTATCCATTCGAAACGATAAACATAGGATTTCACCAAATTTTATAAAATTTTAGGATTTTTATTTTTGTTATGTTGGTAGAATGTAAATACATCGTTTGGTATCCATTCAAAACGATAAACATAGGATTTCCCTAAATTTTATAAAATTTTAGGTTTTTTATTTTTGTTATGTTGGTAAAATGTAAATACATCGTTTGGTACCCATTCGAAACGATAAACATAGGATTTCACCAAATTTTATAAAATTTTACGTTTTTTATTTTTGTTATGTTGGTAGAATGTAAATACATCGTTTGGTATCCATTCGAAGGGATAAACATAGGATTTCACCAAATTTTATAAAATTTTAGGTTTTTTATTTTTGTTATGTTGGTAGAATGTAAATACATCGTTTGGTATCCATTCGAAACGATAAACATAGGATTTCCCTAAATTTTATAAAATTTTAGGTTTTTTATTTATTTTATGTTGGTAGCACTCCTTCTTATCACGTTAATCTATTTCTATCTGAATGGATCTATCCTAAAAAATTTTTGTTCCATTAGGGATGAAAATTACTAATAATAATATATATGTTCCTAGATGACGTCATCAGGGAGCAAAATAGTTAGAATTGTCTTTTCGCCATTTTAAAGATAGGACAGATTTGAAATTTTGAATACCTCTCAAAAAGTCACTTTTGATCCAAAATGAAATTTTATATCAAAGGTATCGGGTTTTTGATAGTATCTATTTGTATTTTAAATTTCATCCTAATCGGTCCAGCAGGGAAACCTGTAGCTTTGTCTAAAAAATTTGAAAATTGAAGAAAAGAATGAAAAAAAAAAAAGAAAAAAAAATCTGGTGTGACTGGCGCACAGCACACAACTTTCTCTTACCTTCGGTAATCGAAAGTTGTGTACTGTGCTTGTCACACCAGATTTTTGTGTCGACATGTATTTAGTTCCCGGCAGTAGGGAATATTTGAATTCAGATGTAAAATTTATAAGTATGGGAAAATATTTATATTTTGTTACCATGGCAACCATTTCTCCTATCTTTCCTATGAAGCACAAGAGTAAAGTGTGCTTCAAACAATTTTGAGGGCAAAACGAGAATATACATTTTAAAGAGCATCTAAAAAATAATTGATTTTTGAATTTTAATCAAAATCGTTAGAGCGAATTTTGAGAAAATCGAAAAAAACTGAAAAAGTACATCAGTAAAGTACTAGTACTCTTTGGCCGATTTTGATTAAAAGCTTATTTTTCCGGTCCCGGGGGGTGTTTAACTTATATATAAAATTTCAGCCTCATAGCTCAATTCCTTCATGCTTAAAAGTGAACACACACACACACACACACACCCACCCACCCACCCACCCACCCACAGACAGACCATGTCGCGAAAACCACTTTTTTGGATTCAGGGGACCTCAAAACGTGAAGATCCATCAAAATCTCGACATCGAATTTTTGACATGAATCCAATACTTTCTCTCTATATATATATTAACATATATATATAGGTAAGAGAAAGTAAATAAGAGACTAACTTTTGACCTTCCGAAATCGGCAAAATCTCAACTTTGAGCCCCTGCCATTCTGTTTGGCACTGGAATTTTTTTTTGAATTCGTGCTCAAAATAATCCTTATTTATTCTAGTTTAATATAAAAAAAATTTGGCTCCGATATCTTAAAAACTTTTTGAGATATTCGCCCAGAAAGAGAAAAGTTTCTCAAAAAACTTTTTCACGTCCCTATCTTTTATTAAGGATTTAAAATCATTCTTGATAATATAGTCTAGGGACGACTCGTCCATCTAAATGCAATGGGCCATTGGCATCTATTGGAATATCAACTAAATGGTAGTATTAAGAGTTTCTTTGCTTTCTTTTGCTTTTTACTTGCTCGGCGACGAGTCGCTCCTGCGACTCTTGATATATATATGAGAGAAAGTATTGGATTCATGTCAAAAATTCGATGTCGAGATTTTGATGGATCTTCACGTTTTGAGGTCCCCTGAATCCAAAAAAGTGGTTTTCGCGACATGGTCTGTCTGTGTGTCTGTCTGTGTGTGTTCAATTTTAAGCATGAAGGAATTAAGCTACGAGGTTGAAATTTTATATTTAAGTTTTGTACCCTCCTGGGCCATGAAAATAAGCTTTTAATCAAAATCGGCCAAAGGTTACTAGTACTTTACTGATATACTTTTTCAGTTTTGTTTTTAGAATTTCTCGCTCCAACTATTTTTTTTTAAATTCATAAATCAATTATTTTTTAGATGCTCTTTAAAATATATAATCTCTGCGAAAAATCTGGTGTGACAAGCACAGAACACAACTTTCGATTACCGAAGGTAAGAAAAATTGACAAAGTTGATATTAAATAGAAATTAATTAACTTTGTTTCTATTTTTTCTTCGCTATAGAGAAATCAAATACTCTATCGTTATATCAATAATTGTATTCTAACATCCCATAATGAAGGTTTCTATATCTTTTATTAAAAAAAAAATCTGGTGTGACTGGCGCACAGCACACAACTTTCTCTTACCTTCGGTAATCGAAAGTTGTGCACTGTGCTTTCACACCAGATTTTGGTCGACATGTATTTAGTTCCCGGCAGTAGGGAATATTTGAATTCAGATGTAAAATTTATAAGTATGGGAAAATATTTATATTTTGTTACCATGGCAACCATTTCTCCTATCTTTCCTATGAAGCACAAGAGTAAAGTGTGCTTCAAACAATTTTGTGGGCAAAACGAGAATATACATTTGAAAGAGCATCTAAAAAATAATTGATTTTGAATTTTAATCAAAATCGTTAGAGCGAATTTTGAGAAAATCGAAAAAAACTGAAAAAGTACATCAGTAAAGTACTAGTACTCTTTGGCCGATTCGATTAAAAGCTTATTTTTCCGGTCCGGGGGTGTTTAACTTAAATATAAAATTTCAGCCTCATAGCTCAATTCCTTCATGCTTAAAATTTGACACACCCACCCACCCACCCACCCACAGACAGACCATGTCGCGAAAACCACTTTTTGGATTCAGGGGACCTCAAAACGTGAAGATCCATCAAAATCTCGACATCGAATTTTTGACATGAATCCAATACTTTCTCTCTATATATATATTACATATATACATAGGTAAGAGAAAGTAAAAAATATGATATCGAAGTAGTGACATGATCCGACCTACATCCATTTCGCGGTAAATCAAATAAAACATAAAATGGGGGTGGGTGGGTGGGTGGGTGTGTGGGTGTGTGTCAAATTTTAAGCATGAAGGAATTGAGCTATGAGGCTGAAATTTTATATTTAAGTTAAACACCCCCGAGACCGGAAAAATAAGCTTTTAATCAAAATCGGCCAAAGAGTACTAGTACTTTACTGATGTACTTTTTCAGTTTTTTCGATTTTCTCAAAATTCGCTCTAACGATTTTGATTAAAATTCAAAAATCAATTATTTTTTAGATGCTCTTTCAAATGTATATTCTCGTTTTGCCCTCAAAATTGTTTGAAGCACACTTTACTCTTGTGCTTCATAGGAAAGATAGGAGAAATGGTTGCCATGGTAACAAAATATAAATATTTTCCCATACTTATAAATTTTACATCTGAATTCAAATATTCCCTACTGCCGGGAACTAAATACATGTCGACACAAAAAATCTGGTGTGACAAGCACAGTACACAACTTTCGATTACCGAAGGTAAGAGAAAGTTGTGTGCTGTGCGCCAGCACACCAGATTTTTAAAATACGAAAATCAATTATTTTTTAGATTCTCTTCAAAATGTATATTCTCATTTTGTCATTGAAATCTTCTGAAACTCCATAGAAAAGATAGGAGAAATGGTTCCCATGGTAACAAAATATAAATATTTTTCCATACTTATAAATGGACCGTTTATTTTGAAAGTGGTGTAAGTCCATTTTTTTTAAAAAATGAGATAACATAAAAAATTAATCTAAATTTTCTATGTATAACTAGCTAGTGGTAAATTTCTTAAAAAATTCCCATGTTTTGTACAATTGAAAATTGGTCGGTACATAGATTTTTTAATAAACAGATATGTTATCCTTTCATTTTCTCGAAACCATAATGGACTTACACCACTTTCAAAATAAACGGTCCAAATTTTACATCTTGAAATTCGAGTGTACGTACGGAAACCAAATATATGTCGACACGAAAAATCTGGTGTAACAAGCAGAGAACACAACTTTCGATTACCAAAGGTAAGAGAAAGTTGAGTGCTCTGCGCCAGCCACACCAGATTTTTATACTTTCTAATATGTATTATTTAAAATTTCAATTATTTTTTTGTGGTTCATCCCTGACAACGGTCCTGCCTAATGATATCGCTACTTAAAGAAATATAAAAAAATATGGCTTGCTAAAGCAAGGTGTTTTTCAATTAAATTTACAAGTGTTGTTGATTATATTTTTCCGATCTAAATTAGACGATATTTCATTTCCTAAGGGGAGAATTTGACAACATCTAATCTAATCGTTCGATCCTGCGGCTAAATATTCCTCTCTTTCTCTCGCTCTCTTGATGATGAGAAAGATGTCTTGGAGATTTTATTTTTTTTTTTTTTGATTAATGATTCAACGATATCAACTCGACGGCGCCCGTCATTTTGTTTTATCATTCATGCCTCTCTCTCTTTCTCTCTGTTTTAAAATTAAAAAAAAAAAGATATCTATAGTAGTAGCTGAGAGAGAGACTTCTATTCTTCCGAACGAATTAAGTTTCATTATCTTACATTTTTTAATTTACGCTACACCCATTTCGCAATCCGATACGGTCAAGGGGAGAAAAAAAAGTAAAATAAAATACAGAATCTCATCTTCATTCCATTAGACTTTGCTCTATTATTTATTACTCGTATATTAATCTATTTTTTTATTTTATAAATTACTTGATTTAATTTTAAATACAAATTAGCTCGGATTTATATTATTAAGGAGTTAAGCGCAAAATTAATTTTTACTTTCTCTTATCTATATATGTATATAGAGAGAAAGAGAAAGTATTGGATTCATGTCAAAAATTCGATGTCGAGATTTTGATGCATATACGCGTATTGAGGCAGGGCCGGATCTAGGGGGGGGGCAGTGGGTGCGTGTGCCCCGGGCGGCAGATATCAGGGGGGCGGCAATTAAAGAAAAATTTACTAAAAAAAGGTAAAAAATGATATGAATTTTGTATAGAAAATTTTAAGGAAGGGGCGGCAAATTAAATTTTGCCCCCCTAAAAAATCTCGTAGTTCCGGCCCTGTATTGAGGGTACCCCTGAGTCCACACATGTGGTCTGTCTATCTTTGAACAAAATATCTCAAGAGCTAGAAGGTTGAAATTTTATATTTAAGTTAGGCACCCCCTGGGACGTGACACGAAGCTTTTGAACAAAATCGGCCAACGAGTACTAGTACTTTACTGATGCACTTTTTCAGGTTTTTTCGATTTTCTCAAAATCCGCTCGAATTATTAAAATTCAAAAATCAATTATTTTTTAGATGCTCTTTAAAATGTATTAGAGTGAGGTGGATAGCTGAGTAGATCTTGTAGTAAGGAAGAAAGAAAAGAGCGATTGCAGTTAAGTTTAATTTCGTTTATTAATCGCTTCAAGCCGACGTTTCGGTCAGATATACGACCATCATCAAGGAGCGAGTGAGTTTACAGTTTAAAAAAACAAATTTTGTTTTCTTACATCCCATGCGCACAAAATTGACAAATAATTATAATGAAATCAATGATAAAATTAAAAAAAAAAAAACATAAGTTTAAGGAATATAAATAAAAATAAAAATATAATATATATCAACCTGAAACGTGTCAACAAAATTCCTCAAAATGTCGAATGGCATAATTGAGTAAAATAATTTTTTTCCCCCATTTTATAAGGACCAACAGGCTATACGAGTCTAGGTTAGATTGACACGAGCTCTCTATGAAATAAATTTATATAATATAAAAGAGGTATTATTTTTAGAATAAAAGAATCTAAATCCATTCGATTAAATGATTAAAAAATACTATAGATTTTATATTGGCCATAAAAGACCTTAATAGAATCAATTTTCTTTATAAAATGCTTCTATATAATATTGTGGATTTAAAGTTTTTTTTTTTTGGATTTACGGTATTATTTTTGAAAATTCAAATTGACTCCAGTGTCAAATTGTATATTTTCATTTTACACTTAAAAGCTTTTTTAAGCACACTTTACTCTTGTACTTCATAGGAAAGATTGGAGATATGGTTGCCATGGTAACAAAATATAAATATTCCCATGTCTCGCTCAGGGGTCCACATCTTGTGGATGGCGACCACGAGCTGCCCGAGCTGAGGCAGGCAGTCTCTTCCTTCCTCTTTTCAACAGGCGTCAGACCGTGCGACGGGCCGGCCTGTCCTATTTCCTCCGGTCGCAAAAACGCAATGATAGGGTTGGAGGGAGAAAGTTAGCTCCGCCGACCCCGCATCGCGGGAATAACGCGAGAACAGAAGAAGATTCTAATATATTGATATATGTTGACACAAAAAATCTGGTGTGACAAGCACAAAACACAAATTTATTTTACCAAAAGTAAGAGAGTTGTGTACTGTGTCACACAAAACTTTTTTCAAAACCTCTCCCTAATGAGAAATTTAATAATTTGCTATTCAAGTGATTAATTCATCTCTTTTTTTTTTTATTTAATGACAATCTGTCCTAGAAAAGAGCACCGTCCATTTATGTCGGCCTGAGTTCGTGTCCTGTCCTCTTAGACACACACACACACACACACACACACACAAGCAGAGTTTATAAACAAGCACAATAGAGTAGAAGAGTAGCATTGCATGAATAAATTAATCACATTAATATCATTGAGCTGACATCCAATGGATTGCTATCTACTCAATTGGAAGCTATGTCGTCTCAAAAGAGACCGAAAAATCTTTTCTTTTCTTTTTCCCGTTTGGAATTTATGACTCAGTAATTTACTAAATACAAACAAAAAAAAAAATTACCCTGACATAATTATTTGAATTCCAATCATTACAAAACATAAGGTGGGGTCGTATTCCCTTGCCGATTTTGTTTTTTTTTTTTTTTCAATCACAAAAAGAACAAGCTGGGAATTTTATTATAATTAACAGACATTCATTTCGGCACTTTTAAAAAGATCTTCATCGATTGTTCCAAAAAAGGATTATGCTCTAGGGCAGTTGTTTGCAATGGATGTCATTCAGTGACTCGCAAAAACATTTTGAGTATTCGAGAATAAGACCTCTAGACATATAAACACAAAATTCTCATAAATTAGTTCTCTCTATATTGTAGGAATTATTATCACAGAATGATGAAGAAAAAAAGGACTTAAGTCGGCCTAAAAATTATTTATTTTCAAAGTCTACGTTTCGGGGACTATACTTCACCCATCCTCGTAAAAAATCTTCCGAGCTTCCTGCACTCGTGAATAAATCCAACAAAGAATATTGTTCAAAAATAGTGGCTGTATTTTAAGTTAAGGTTTAACACAGAGAGGCTCGTGTTTGTCATTTGAATATAGTTTGGCCATATGATGAGCTGAATCTCAAAATACGGCCATCATTTTTGAACAACAATTTCATTGTTGGACTTTTTTTTTATTTATTAGGCTTAAGAGTTATGCTAAATGTTTGCCCAATCCGTGGTTAAACTATTTTTCAGCAATGGAATAATATCTTGCCATGGAGTTGAGGCCTGAAGACTGTCCGATTTTTCGGTAGCTTTTTAGGCTAAGAAATCGGCGACAGAATTACCCTCTGTTGGAATGTCCCTTAATCCAGCATAGCTTTACATTTTTGCCCAGATTGAATGCTTTCTTTAGAAGTTAAAAAATTTTCCATTGGATTTTTCTAGTATCCCTGGCATATTTAACATTTTGAATTGATTTTAGCGCTGATAGGGAATCCGAGAAGATTACAATAGACTTATGAGATTGAGAAATGGCGGAGACAAAACACAATTGGACATGATTCGACATCATAGAGCAAAATGTTTTTCCATTGAGCGTTTTGCTCGATCGGTGTGCGTTGGCATCGAGCAAAACGTTTTGCTCTTGGACAAAATATATTTAAAAAAAATTTTGTTTGCAAAATAATTTTTGTTTTGAAGTAGGCCCCTATGTCCCGCATAGGCATTGGGTCAAATATTAACCTTAAATTTTTTATCGTGCTAACCTCGTATACCAAAAGTCGCGGGTTCGGACCCCAGGCAGTCCGATGATTTTATTTAAACAAAAAAGTAAAACAAAAAAAAAAACCTATTTTAATTTCAAGTTAATCACACAGATTCCATGGCGGGGTGAACTACAGCAAAAATAAAAAAAAAAATTGTTGGCTTTTTAAGTATCACCCTAGTACGTCAGAGGAGTTGGACGTCTCAAGTTATAAATAAGGAAACACAATTCGTGTGCGTTCATCCTTAATTTTACGTTGCTTTCCTCACTATCGATATAAAGAAGTTAACAGTCTATTTCAGTTAGTACAATAATCGTAGACTTACTTTCTCCAAAACATAAATTGTAATTTCTCTGACCAGAGTGATAAAATGAAAATATTTATTTCTTTTATCTCAAATATTTAAAAGAAAATCAAAATCTTAAAATCTTTCATATACCTTTACTTAAATATTCTCGTCAGGATTTGATTAAAAAAAAAAAATTAGAATTATATTCTTTATGGTTGTTATCAATTTGTAAGATCGTTTTTTAGAAAAATTTTTCGAAGGTTGCCTAAATTTTCCCACATTTCGAATGCGTGAGCGTGCCTTAGCTATGATGAACACGTGCGGGGCCCGGAGAGGGAGAGAGATGCTATCGCAGCATCCTCCGGGGCAACTCCGCCCCCACCGCCTCTCTCTCGCTCCTCTCCAAACCAATTGGTTTGCTACAAAACAAAATAACCAGTACAAATGAGCTAACAGGCCATTTTATTTCCATTGGCAAATTAGAGGACCACCTTAACTTTAAATATATTAACTTGAGTATAGAATACAACTTAATACGGTAAAAATAAAACAATAGTTTCATTTCATCTTTTCAGGGACTTGATGATAAATTTTTTGTATTGATACTTTTTTAAGAATTACTTAATAATCACATAACACAGACAGCGGTATAACGAACCATTAAGGTCTGGAGAGGGGAAAAGCTCAAATAAGCATAAATTAATAAATGATATTTAAGCATTATGTGGTTTATTTTAGTCACAAAATACAAATTAATTACAAAAATTATAACGTTTCGCCATTATTTCTGCAGCCTTCTTCAAGTGGTGTCATTCACTTTGATAAGAAAACGCTATTCCTGATGATTGCTGAAGAAATATTGGTCGAAACGTAGTTAATTTGTATTATTGAGTGCCCAGCTTCTACTGTAGATGAAGACTCCGATGCACTGAGGAATTGTATTAGAAAGTATGTATTAGGCCCGTGAAGTTTAAAAAAAAAAAGAGTAAAGTGGGACAATTGAGAATATACATTTTAAAGAGCATCTAAAAAATCATTGATTTATGAATTTTAAACAAAATTTGTTGGAACGAATTTTGAGAAAATAAAAAAAACTGAAAAAGTGCACTAGTACTTTTTGGTCTATTTCGTTCAAAACCTTCGGGTCGCGTCCATCTTGCCTCTTTTCATTTTTGTGATATTTTGTTCACAGACACTCAGACACACAAACAGACAGACCATGTCGCGAAAACCACTTTTTTGGATTCAGGAGACCTCAAAACGTGAAGGTCCATCAAGATCTCGACATCGAATCTTTAGCATGAAACCAATACTTTCTCTCTATATATATTAACATATATATGAGGTAAGAGAAAGTAATTACATTAAAGACCTGTTTCTCTATGTACAATTGTAAGCATACGCTATTAAAGTATGTAATAAAGAAAATTATAGTATTTTACAAAATGGGGAAATTTTCAGCTTTCAAATAAAAATGATTTATTAAGAGGGTACTTGAGCTTTTTATCCAAGTACTATTTTTTAAAATTTCAAGGAATTTAAACTCTATCCGGACAAACAACTCTTCTTTATTTGTTATTAAGTTATTAAGTTACCAGTATTTTAGTAAAACATTTTCTTTCTCTTAAATTCACACCTCTATTTTTTAATACGAAATGATTGGAATATGGAAGAAAAAAAAAATGTACTAGGGCCTAAACTGTACGTGTTGTATCATTATAGCTGGATATCTAACTACTAGGCGGAGATTCTTATTTATTTCAGACTTGCAAAAATTGGAATGGGTTTAGTGTGAGCAGAGGGGAGGGGGGGGTCCGTCCCAGGCCCCGAGCCCCCCAAATATTGGTCTTTGAGAGGGCCTGAGGCCCTCGGGGTTCAGAGATATAAGGTATTTTAAAAATATTTTTGTGTATGGAGGAGGAGGATATTTAAAAATGAGTTCGCCCCCCCCCCAACCCTCGAAAAAATTCAATCTACATTTCTACTACAAAATGTACATAGGCCCCCTCTTCTAGAGACGCCCCAGGCCCCCAATTGTCTCGGTATGCCCCTGAGTGTGTGCAAGTATTAATTTGTCTGCCTAACCTTCAAATGAAATGAAAATTAAATATTATTATCTTTACCTTTTAAGGAGTGGGTGAGATACAAGTTTTTCCATGGGAATTGATATTACCTCCCTTATATAGAAAATTCATTTCAAAAAATTTTGAGAATCCTTTACAGTCTATGATTATAGAGTCAAGGAATTTTTTTTTTATAAATTAACTGAAAAAAAAAATCCGACTTTTTTTCTTCTTCCCAAAAAGTTAAACTTTCTGGTCTAATGGGCCGGAAAGCTTGAGGTCCTTCCCTGGAGGTGAAACAAGGTCCTTTCCTTCAGGTTATACAATTCAATTCTTAATAATAATCATAGTCGCTGAGATAAATCACCGGGGCTCGGTTTCTAACCCTAAACTTAGTTGAGAAGGATGAGTAAATAAAATCCGGAGCTGATGATCAGGCAATTTATTTGGATTACTTCCGTCCGCTATAAGTCGACGTTTCGGAGCTAAAACATCATAGCTTTTTATGACAAAATTGAGGGCTAGTTATTTGTTTGTTTTTTTTGGACATTGCATGGTCCTGAAGAAGGAGTCGTTTTGGCTGCGAAACGTCGACTTATAGCGGACGGAAGTAATCCAAATAAATTGCCGAATTTTATTTACTCATCCTTCTCAACAATATCCATCAGGCTGCCCCTATCTTCATCACCTAAACTTAGTACAAAGGGAGCTAAGGCGGGCTCAGCAGCTAGTTATTAAAAAAATCTGGTGTGACTAGTCGATGCACACAACTTTCCTTTACCTTCGGTAATCGAAAGTTGTGTTCTGTGCTTGTCACACCAGATTTTTTGTATCAACATATATTTAGTTTCCGCTGATATATTAAAATTCAATATGCCCTCGGGTTTGGCGTAGTTGGTAGCACGCCTGTCTGTATACCAAGGGTCGAGGGTTCGAATCCCAGGCAGTCCGATGATTTTATTTAAGCCATTTGGATACCAAATGTTCACAGACACACATACAGACAGTCACACAGACATACAGACAGAATCCAAAAAAGTATATTTCGCATTCAGGAAACCTCAAAAAGTGTATATCCATCAAAATCTTGACATGAGTCCAATACTTTCTCTTTCTATATATTAACATATACTGTATAAAGGTAAGAGAAATTAAAAGAAGACGATCTGATAAACAAGATAGAAATAAATACTGTAAATATAATTGGCAATATTTTATGATTCAGGAAACGTTTTAATTTATTTTTTTATAAACTAAGTATTAAAAATGCTTAGTTTACTAATTAAATGTAACTATTTTAATAATTATTATATATTCAACATTAAATAACTAAAATATACCCAGGTATAAATATTTTTATTAATTTAACTTGATTTATAAATTGATAAAAATATTATCTCGATTCGTTTGGTTTTTTTTTAAATTTAATATTACAAATAAATAAGGAATCACTTTTGCTAATTATTTCATCCATCCTTTTTTTATATATCCTAAATCTATTATAGAAAAATCAAGAATGAATGGCTCCGGTTTTAAAATAAAATAAAAAGCTTTTACTAGTTGAAGATTAATTATTATTAACTTTTAAATACTTAATTAAAGTCTTCTTTATAGTAACTAGCATCCTAGAACTGTCTTCTTTTTTAATGTTTTGGATAATTTATCAACTCGTATAAAAAAGATCTTAGATAGCGAGGAAATTCCCTTTTTTATGCGCTATTTATTTATTTTTTTGATTATAGGATAATAATTTATTTCCTTTTCAAATTTAAATTTCTAGATTTATCAAATATACTGTACTTTTGCAATCCTTAAAAAAAAAACGTTAGAAATTTTACTGTTATTGATGATATACCGAGAATAGAGCCAGGAATTAGTGAAATATTTGCACGGAAATATATTTTGTTATCAGGGCAACCATTTCTTTTATCTTTTCTTTGAAGTACAAGAGTAAAGTGGGCTTCAAACAATTTTGAGGGCGAAATGAGAATAAACATTTGAAAGAGCATCTAAAAAATAGTTGATTTTTGAATTTTAATCAAAATCGTTAGAGCGAATTTCGAGAAAAACGAAAAACACTGAAAAAGTACATCAGTAAATTATTAGTATCTCTTTGGTCGATTTTGTTCAAAAGCTTCGTGTCACGTGTCATGGGGTGTCTAACTTAAATATAAAATTTCAACCTCCTAGCTCTTTTCGTTCTTGAGATATTTTGTTCACAGACACACACACAACAGGCTATGTTGCGAAAACCACTTTTTTGGTTTCAAGGGGACCTCAAAACGTGTATATCCGTCAAAATCACGACATTGAATTTTTGACATGAACATATTCTTTATATATATAATTCTTCTGTACGTGTGTATGTGACTGAACTCCTCCTAAACGACTGAACCGATTTTGATGAAATTTTCTGTGTATGTTTGTGAGAATCCCGGACAGGTTTTGTTTCACAAATAACAATAAGTTAATGAGTAATTAACCGTTAAAATAAGAAAAAAATAAAAATTAGGAGAAATTGTTGCCATGGTAACAAAATATAAATATTAACCCATGTTTACGATTTTTTTAATTTATTTACATTTTGAATTCTAAAATATCGGCGTGTCTGTGTACCGGGAGAGTCCCGGAAAGGATATTATTCACAAAAAATCTTAAGTTCATGAATAATTAACCGTTAAAATAAACTCTATATATAAAAATGAAAAGGGAAAATGTATATACCGGTATGTATATAAGCCGAAGGCGAGCAGGGGGGTCCAGGGGCGCAGCCCCCTGACGAAAGCCCCGCCGAGCGGGCTTTGCGTCTAGTATATTTATATATACCTATATATTAACACATATAGAGGTAAGAGAAAATAAAAAGCTAAAATTTGCAAAATAACAAAAGCTGAATTTCTCTACCTATGAACAATTTATATTTCTATAATGTCGGTCTCTCTGTTTGTTTTCACTGAAAATCTTCACAATCAGTAAGAATTTTGAAAAGAAAATTTAATTTAATGTGTTATGGCTGTGGAGATTTAATCAGGAAACCGAATGGAACTTTGCAGCCAGGAGATTAAATAAATCTACTAATATTAACTTACTGTTGACAATTATTTGTCCTGATGAAGGTCGTGACAGACGACCGAAAAGTCGGCAAGTAAAAATTAAATAAAAGATTTTTTATTTAATCTCCTGGCTGCAAAGTTCCATTCGGTTTCCTGATTAAAGAAAATTTAATATTTTCCTAGAAGATCTATATATTAGCGAAAAATTATTTTCGTTTCAAAATTTTAGTTTTTTCCTGAGTTATTAATTAAGGTTAGACTGTATGGGGAGATTATTCAAGACTATGAATTATGTCATTTTATTATCTCTCTTCAGTCATTAGTGTCAGTTACGCCACGTTGTGGTTAAGAGTAACTTTCATGGGTATAATACTGAGGTGGGTTCGCGTTTCCTTCCTCAGGAGGAGGCATAATTTATTGCCATGAGCTCATTGCTCCCTCCTGTTTTTCTATTGGAATAATTAAATTCAAAGAGACTATAACCATTACATGTTCCTCCGAACAATACGGCCCAAACCATACGGCCCGAGTTAATTTGTGATGTTCCTTTAGGAAAAAGAAAAAAATCACGGGGCTTCTTGGTAGGTGCAACCAGGTGGCTCGGCTAGTTTTATATAGGTCATTAAGAGGGTTGTCCTGATATTTTTTTTACCCCTTCTGAATGTTTTGGTCCTAGATGCATTGAACAATGCTCTCTCCACTCCTTTTTTTCCGAATTACAAAAAAAAAAAAATAATAATACTAAGAACAGTCGAGTGGGACTGATAACAGTATAACTGTAAAGGTCTAGTGGCCAAATAAAAATAAAACGAGGATAACTTACCCCCCCCCCCCCCCCCAAGGACTTATTATATGAAAATGGAGAACAGTAGAAGGAAAAAAGTGAAATTTTATATATTACTAGAAGAATTAAATGTTGCTATTTTTTTAATTCACGTTTTAAAGAGGTTAATTACTTTCTCATAAAAGAAATACAGAAGAATTTTTTAATTAAATTAAAACTATAAAATTCTTTGAATCATTTCTTAGATTAATTTCTCCTTGAGATTTTTCTGCCTTCTCTATACACTTGCAATTTCCGTTCTTTTTATTTCACATTTTTGAAAAATTCTTTTTATTTCATTATTTTGAATTAAATATCAACAGCGAGACCAACCTGCTAGTTTTTGAAAGAAAAATTATTGAATTTATTATTTAAAGAATATATAATCAGGGAAGATACTAGTGTATGTTAGGGACGTTAGGGAAGTTGGGTATGTTAGGGAAGATGTTTTTTTTAAGTCATGTACAGTGAGGGACAATATTAAGTTACACCCATGCGTTTTTTAATTGTGATTATTTCATTGTTTTTAAAAAAAATATTATATCCCCCCCCCCTTCGACAAATAATTATGAAATGAAAAAGAAATATGAAAAGATTCATGCTGAGGAACTTTGACAGATGAAACAATTTCATCTATCTCTCTTTAGAATCAGAATTCAAGGCTCTAATATTCTTAATCTTAATTAGACCACGGGATATTATTTTTAATGCTAAAAATATAAATTTATATAAATATATTTTTTATATCAATTTTATAAGGACATGGGCCAAAAATAATTACTTTTGCGTATTATCCGTTTATTTGTAAATATTTCGATTCCAGTGATATAGAATCATCTTCAGTACAATCAACAGATGTTTTGCAAATCGTTAATTCCTCCCATCCAATATGACAAAATTGCTGATCATTCCATGAATGCAATTTTCATTAATTGTACTGAAGATGATTCTATATCACTGGAATCGAAATATTTACAAATAAACGGATAATACGCAAAAGTAATTATTTTTGGCCCATGTCCTTATAATAAAATTGATCAACCTTACGACCATCTATAAACAATATTTTTATATAATTTATTCTGATTTATTATTTTATTTATAAAACTAGCAATCATTTTGAAAACTGCTCGCTGTGGCTAGCTAATATTCGCGAGGCGCCTCCCCTTGACTAGTCTGCGCCTCCTAGTTTGGAAAACGCTGTTTTAGATAGAAAATTATTTTCCCATGCCCTCCCCCCCAGTCGAATTCCCCAGTTACGCCCATGAATATACCGATGGCTACCGGGGGACGTCCCACACACTGATTGCTTGGCCTATTTTAATTATTTTGTAGAACAGCCAAGGGTGAATCCTTGAAAGTTTTCTTTTGTAGTAGACTACAGTATTTATTTTCAGGTATTCGAAATAATAAATAAATATCAAATATCCCATGCAGTCCGATGATTTTATTTAAGCCATTTGGTATCCTGGAATGCCTGAACACCAATATATAATATTAATAACGGTTATCGTATAAAGTCTTTGAGAAAATTGAAAAAAAAACTGTGTACTATGGGTATGTACTCTATAATATTTCAGTAAATTTTTATATATTTGTATTGTACAGAAGGTGTATTAATAACATGTGATTTTAGCTCTGAAGATGGCTAGACCAGTGGCCGAAACGTCAGCCTGGAACGGCATAATAAAAGAAATAATTTTGGCTACATATGTCTTGCAATTTGTTTGACTCTGCCTTAGAAATACTTCCAGCCACAAAGTCATACCTTGATATCGTATCGAAAGGAAAGTATCGATACCAGTAAGGTATCAGAAGAAAATAATCGATACCAATTAGTTACGAGTAGGGTAATTTACTAAAACCAAATTACCAAACCTACGAACCTCATCAACTTTTTATACTTTTTCAAAAATTCGAAAATTTCCTCAACAATTCCCAAAAAATTTCTCTAAAAAAATATTTTCCCCCGGGAAAATTCCCCATTCCAATTCTCTAATTTTCAAAATCTCTAATAAATATTTTTCCGAGGGAAAATTTTTTCGAGAAATGTTTCAAAAATTCTCTCTAAAAAAAAATATTTTCCCAAAAAATTTCGTTCCCGAAAATTTTAAATTTCTCAAAAAAAAATTTTTCCAACTTTTCGGAAAATTTACACTTTCAAAAACCGTTTTTTCTATCATTAAACAATCCCCTAGTTACGAGTATTTATTAATATCTTTACATTTAACAGTAAAACCAAGAGATGCAGTATAAAATATAAATTCTTTCCTTTTATATTAATTTTATATTTTATAAATTACGGAAAAAAAAGAATCAATAGAAGGATTGATTCTATATTTTTTTCTATATTTCATAAAAATAATTTAAAATACAAATTAGATTAAAAAAATTAAAGATGAGTTCACTTCTTTTTGTCGCGGCCTGTCCCAAGCCAAGCGAGGGAAAACGACACTTGGATCAACCAACAATCCCTCTTTGTTATTTCTGTTTAATTAATCAAAACGTGGGCTTACCTAGTGATATCGAGGATGAAAAGAAAGGAGCAGGCGTGGAACACGATGAATATAATCAGGTGATGTGTCGATGTCGTGGATTGTTGAGGAAGGAAGCATTATTTGATGAGATAAGAATGAATAGATGTAACACAATCACAAGCTTGAGGCTTACTGAGGCGGCGACGAGCAGCGCTGCCGCCGCCGTCGCAGTCGTCGTCGTCTCTTCGTCTCACAACCGAACAAAGCCGAACTCTCCCGAAGTGCAAGTGTATGTGTAATTGAAATAAACCGGTTTGATTGTTGGATCTATTTTTAATTTCAATAATGAAAATAATATAAAAGAGAAAGATAATTTTTTTTTTAAATAAAATAAATTGAATACGTAATAAATACATTTTTAATATTATAAGATTAGCGGTTATCCATTGTTTATTTATTTCTTTACTTAAATACAATACAAACCTTTAATTATATTACACAATATTCTCTCATATCTCACCTTTACGCGAAATTATTTTCGAAAGTGTCAGTCACATTCTCAAATTCGAGATTGATTAATTATCAGAAAAAAATATTACAAGAATAGTAATGAGCCATAAATTTTAATTTTTTTTTCTTTTTAAAATATATACGATTTTATAAATCCTGAAGATGAAAATTGAAATATACATATTTATAAGAATTTTGCTTACTTATGAATATTAATTAATAGAAATAGAATACGCCAATCATGTTTTGACTGAAATTCTTTTTTTTTTTATTTTAACAGTTACAAATTACAAGATTTCGTAGACATATGTGAATGTTTTTTTAATAAAAACCTTTTTAATAACTCTCTCTTTCTTTTTCTTTCAAAAGGATAAAAAAAAAACGGTTAAATTAATTTAAATCCTTCCTTTTATCCTTTCTTTATATTCATTCTAATTTAAAAAAAAAATAAAATAATTGACGGAGAAGAATTTAAATTTAAATTATTTATCAAGAGTACTGACTTGAGTAGCGGTGTTCGGATGCAGGTGCAGTTCGTACTGTACTGGGACGTCTCTTCCTCGAAGGATCGCTATCTGAAGAACTCTTCTTGCCTAGGGCTAGCAAAACCGAACTGTCCTGCAACACCCACACACACCCCCCATTCTTTTTTAATTTTCAACACATAATATCTTTCTAGTACGAATAAACAATAATAAGTCAGACTGTGTTCTAACCTAGGATTAGCAGCGCTTGGCTTTGCTTGATAACAAAGATTCCAGAGACATTTTTCTGTAATAGGTCTATTGTTCTTTGAGGAGCTGATTAGATTATCGGATTATTTTGCATTTTGAAAATTCATAAATTGGATTTATTTTTTGTTGATAAGTGGCTGTTCAACGATTAGAATGATTCACAGTCAGTCAAAAGAAGAGCCTCTATCAAATAAAAATCTCAATTCAGAAGACGTTTCGGTTTTAATTATATAAATCCATCATCAGTTCTTAAGAGATTATTGGCAATCTCAAGGTGTACACCATTGAGATGCAGATAGAGTTGTTATATATAAACATATACAAAATTATATACATTTGAAACTTGGCCGAGTTGACTGATGAGTATATGACATCGGATATGCAATAGTATTTTTATATAATTTTGTATAAGCTTATGTTTATATATAACAACTCTAACTGCATCTCGATGGAGTACACCTTGAGATTGCCAATAATGAACTGATGATAGATTTATTTAATTAAAACCGAAACGTTTTCTGAATTTAGATTTTTATTCAATAGAGCCTGACATCTTCTCTTCCTGGGGATTTATTTTTTTTTTACTGTGGTTTCGGCATAAGAAGCACTTAAAATTAATTATATTAAGGAATAAAGAAAGAGCGAATTTTTATTTCGTTTATTAGGCACTTGAAGCCGATGTTTAGATCAGATTTGCGACCATCCTCAGGGCTAAATCGTGTCAGTAAAAGTCAAAAAGTCGAATGGCGCAATTGTGTAAAATATGTATTGCCATTTAATAAGGACCATAGACTATGAGCGTCAAATCTTTCCTTGACTCTCATGGCCTTATTATATGGCAATAAATATTTTACATCATTGCGCCATTCGACTTTTTGAGGAGTTTTATTGACACACTTCAGCCTCCTTGAGGATGTGTCAAATCTGATCGAAACGTCGGCTTGAAATGCCTAATAAAACGAAATAAAAAAAATAGCTGCATTTGCTCTTTATTCCTTAATATATAGAGATATAAGATCTTCTCAGCTATCCACCTCACATTTAAATATTATTTATTTATTTTTTTTTTGTCGAAGAGAAGCGAACTTGTGGGCACTAGTCCAAAGAAATTTTTCGCAGTGTTAAGACTCAATTGTTGTAGTGATCAAAACACCTTTTATGACGCGAAAACCATTTTTTTTAATTTAAAACGTGTATATCCATCAAAATCTCGACATCGAATTTTTGACATGAATCCAATACTTTCTCTCTATATATATTAAGAACTAATTTGAATTTAGGCATATTAATAATTTTTTTATTTTTCCAAAATTCCTAAATACAAAATATTTTTATTGAGCTATAAAGAAAATTTCCTTTTAATTTAATCATTTGAAAAAATTTCACCTAAATACCAATTACAATTTATAACATCATTATAAATGAAATGGAAAAAAAATAAAGGGAATCCGTTATTTCACATTAAAAGTCTAAAAAGAAAGATAAAGAGAAAAAAAAAAAATAATCAACTTTCCACTCGTATTCCGTAGATATTTTATCTTGTCTAACAAATTATTTTTAAATTTTTTAACGATCATTTGACAGGAGATTTTATTTGAATAAATCCCTGGACATGATATTTATCTAATGATAGAACGAATAAAATGGCTCTTAATGAATAATTATATATATTTTTATTTTTTTAATTCTTTAAACAATTTCGTTAGAGACTTTAATGCATTCCACCGCCATTGTTTTTTTTTTTTTTTTTTTTTTAATTCCATTTCGTTTGTTTTTTATGCTAATTTTTCTTTTTCTTATATTTTATTGTAAAATTGTTTTTTTTTTTCTTTCGAATGACTTTTTATGAAATTCTTTCTCATAAGAGTAGTAATTAAATTTGTTTAAGAGGTGATTATTTGTTTATGAAGACATTTAAAACAAGTTATTATTATTATATTATACAACCAGAAGCCAAGTTAGATCGTTATGCAAAATAATCACACCAAGTAATTAAAAATAATTAATTATGATAAAGGTAAAAAAATTTTACTAGTAAATATTTTGAAATACGGGCAGTACTTATTCTTCAATTCAGTTAAAATAATTATTTGTTTTTTAAGGTCTTTCAAACATTTTGATTATTTATTTTAATTGAAACCAATTCAAAGGTATATAAAATAATTGCCTTTATAAAATTTTATGTAGTGTATATTAATATATTTAATGGGTAAATTTGAATAAAACTCAAATAATGGAGGGATGTAGAAAGGCAGGCAACCAAAAATAAAACACTATCGATTCTCTGTGAATGTTCAGACGTTTCGGGCAAAATTTATTCGACCATAAACAATGGTCGACTAAATTTTGCCCGAAACGTCTGAACAACAGAGAGAGCTAAAATTGCCATTCAATAGGAAGTTTCGCCGAACTTTCATATTTCAAAGTTAAGCCTAACTCCAAAAAAGGTTGCCGATCCCTGCTTCAGAGAGTAATATTCAAACGACCAAAATTTTTTATAAAATAATCAATATAATAAAAAACATATAATTGGAAATTATCACTGAATGTCACACATACCGGTAAGCAATAGGAGATTAAAACCCCAGATTTGATGGACCACTTTCACACCATTTTATTTTGTATCATAAATATTTCGACTGACATAGTCATGGTCCATCTTCAGTAAAAAAAAATATGATTTGATGGAGGGGGCCGTGTCAAAAAAAGTGTAAAAATTATTTTTCAGAGAAGCGAATATTCGACCGAGCATTTTGTACCCTCTAGCAAGTAATATTTTTGTACTTAAGATTATCAGAAGTTATGCAAGCTGAAATATTTACAAAATAAAATTATATGAGAGTGGTCCATCAAAGCTGGTGTTTTAATCTCCGAATATTCCTTAAATTAAAATTAAAAAAAAAAAAAACATGATTCTTAAGAAATTTTTTTTATAAAAATTATTCTTGACAATTTGAATACTCTGATTATCATAATTAAATTGCTAATAACGTTTTAAAAAGTGAATAGTGTTAACGAAAAAATCTCAATGTTCTTTTGAAACATTTTGTACGGTATGTGGTTCCATTAATTTAGGTATTTTTTATACCTTTTTAAGTTTTTACTTTATTAATCTGTTAATGAATTCTGATTATCAGTCTGACTTTTTATATATATTTAATAGTCCAGATAATTATCACTTAACAATCTATTTATTCGGATTTAGTAATTCATTTTTCTTTATATTGTTGTCGTAGCGACAACAATTTATTAATTTGGAATTTACTAATTAGTTTATTAAGTGACGATCATCTGTTACTAGTATTTTATTAAATAGGTTTTTGTTAATTGCAGGTGCCGGCCCGATTAGGGCCCGGGCATTACTCACCCCATCAAGAGAGCGCAAAGTTTTCTGCAGTTCCACCTTCTCCCGATACCTGCAGAAGAACTCGGGCCGAATTCGATAGCGTTCAAGAAAATCGTCATAAGCACGCATCACTTGCAATAATTGCCGGGCATTTTGTGCCCCTTGTTCATAAGTTTCATCAGGTAAGAGCATTGTAACGTTCAACGGCGGCATTCCACTAAATGGGTCACTTGAACAGCCTGGCCGTTTGACGACGGCTTGTCAATTAAAACACGTGTTGTTGACAATTTATATACGAATGTCACACACCATCACTCTCCCGGGTGGACTGCTCGTTGCACTTTCCTATTGCATATGCATGAATGCAACTTGTTGCTGCTGCGTTTCTCTCTCTCACACTTTTCGACGACTGGACTTGGATTACAGCGATCTGACAAACACAGAAAAAAAAAACCATAAAGTATTTAGAAATAAATTTACTTAATAAAAAAAGAAGCTACTGAATATTTTTTTACTTTCTCTTATGTAAAATGCAATCAAGCTATAACGGACAAAAAAATTTATTTTTACCCTCTTTGCACGTAAAAGAGAGGAAGTACAGTATTAAAATAAAAAGAATTTGGTAGCTATTAATGAATAATTGATACTACTTTTGAAGTGAAACTTCTTAACGCACATTGATTCATTTTATTCAAAATGGGTTGAGGAAAAATCACGTGTAGACAAGCCAAAAAAATTTGAAATTTTGAATTACATAACCCAGAAACAAGAAGAGACTTTACACATTTATATTCGGATTACGAATCTAGAGTTGATATACAACTCGAGTTCAAATCCCATTTGCCGTGAAAATTTTCAAACATTGCCAATGTCTCCTCCGTCTCTCTGTAATTGGAGTTAATCTCTGCTTAGAGATGTGAAAAGTTAATAAAATTTAATAGATGGTTTACATGGGCGTAACTAGGGAGGTGCCTGGGGGGCCTGCCACCCCCCCCAGAAGGCTCGTGCCCCCCCCCCTCCCAGAAAGCTCCTTGCCCCAAGAAAGATTGAGAAAATATGAGGCTTTCCAGGAGGATAGCTGGTCCCATGGCCCTCCCCCAGCCAAATTCTCTAGTTACGCCCGTGGTGGTCTTCAAACAATTTTGAAAGCAAAATGAGAACAGCATCAAAAAAATAATTGATTTTTGAATTTAAGAGAAAGTAAAAATTAATATGTCAAAATAAATTTGGAAAATCGATTTTTAATCATTTTCAGAACGTTTTGAGACTAAAATTTCATTGTTTTTGCTTGAATATTTTATGTACTAAGTTATTCAATCAATATAAAGGCCTAAATGTGTTTATTTAATTAAAAAACAATAAATTAGGATAATTAGAAAATGAAAGAGGCAGTTAAAATTTGAAGATGTAAAAGGCAATTAATAAACCCCCATTTTATGTGGTCGTAGTTAAATAAAAAAATGTCTATAGCTTTATAATTGATTGAAAAGACCAGTTTTGCATTTTTCCACAAATCCAACGAAAAATAAGAGAGATATAGAAACTTTTTGAAAAGCGAATGTGCGCGTGAAGAAAAGCCTAGACGAGAGTGAAGCGAGGCTCCCTGGCTGCACTCTGGGCGCCGATCGAATTAGAAAAAAACAAATTGATGCTCTCCCAGCATTTGAAATAATTGCCAAATTGGTTGATTTCATCTTTTTATGCTTTTATAAAATTTTATTCGAAACTTTTTTTTAACTATAAGAATAAAAGACTGCATATTTATCTATAAAAAATTCAATCCTTTGAGAAAAAAAAAATTTCAAAATAATTTGTTTTCAATCAAAGAGATGCTTATTTCTCATAAATATATTAAATAATAAAATCCATCCCTTTAGACCTACCTTTAGTTCAGTGCTTGTTAAACTTTTTGAGTCGCGGCCCCGTTGGGAACCAAATAAATATATCACGCCCCCCCTATTTTTTTTTTTTTACATTCTCTTGCCTATGTGTGTTCAATTTTAAGCATGAAGGAATTGAGTTAGGAGGGTGAAATTTTATATTTAAGTTAGACACCCACCTGAGGCGTGGAAATAAGCTTTTAATCAAAATCAGCCAAAAAGTACTAGTACTTTACTGATGTAGTTTTTCAGTTTTTTTTCGATTTTCTCAAAATTCGCTCTAACGATTTTTTTTTTAATTAATAGGCCTAAATCAATTATTTTTTAGATGCTCTTTAAAATGTCTATTCTCATTTTGCCGTTGAAATCTTCTGAAGACCACTTTACTCTTGTTCTTCATAAGGAAGATAAAGAAAGAGAAATGGTTGCCATGGTAACAGAATTTAAATCTTTTACTTTTTAGATTAAAATTTATATAAATCAATTATTTATATGCCCTTTTAAAAAGTACATCAGTAATATTTTGTAAAAATTGTTTAAAGTACTCAAATCATTTCATCTAAATTAAATTTTACACTTTGATATTTAACTACCTTACAGTAATACAGGATCGAAATATCGCTTGTGTTCAAATAAATATAACAACCATGTGAAGATGAAGAATTGAAAGATTTTACATCTAACTAAATATATAACTATCATTTATTTGGCAATATTCTCTGACTGCTTAATTAATTTTTTTTGTTTTCTCGTTCAATTTTTATAATTCTTCCAAATGTCCAAAAAAAAAAAAAAAAAAAAAAAATTAAAAGCTGTTAAATTATTATTTTTAAAAAGAGAAAGAATGTTTCTTAGAAACGAGGGGAGGGCGCCTGGCGACAATCAGAGCAGAGAGGTGGGGGAGCTTGCCGCCCGCTACCCTCCCCTCCTTTGACCAAATCAAGAGCCCGGAATAATTAAGATTGGAAATGAATAAAACTTTGATAAATCAAATGTCTATAACTCGGAAACCGCGCATCCAATTCGCATCGGATTTTTTGTAATGAGTTTAGAATTTCCTAGAGAATATTCACATGGAACTAAAATTGAATAATTAAGAATATATTTTTTCTTTAATCTATATTGATCAACTACAAATTGAATCGTTTATTTGAAAAACCCTATAAGTCACAGTTCAACAACTTTGTGAAATTGAAAAAAAAAACTGAATAAAAATTGATAATGACAAAAGATGAAAATTTTTCCAGTCTTATTCGTTTTTACTATATCAAATACACCTTCAATATTCTTCAATTACCCTGAATTGAATTTTACATTTCGTTAACTTATGGGGTTTCTCAAATAAACATAAAATAAACAAAATATTTTTGTTAAATATTGTATAATTGGATTCCAAATGCATGAATTCTTTTAAAATAAATGATATAAAAGTACTTTGGATCAAACAGTAAGACATTATAATATAAAATTGAATAAAATTAGTAGTTATTGGAAGGTTGCACTAGCACACTAACAGTCATCATTATGTGTTGTTGTTGTTGTTGTTGTCGGGCAGTTTAAAATGTCGTTGTAGAACTTCTTTACGTCCTCTGGGATGTAGCTTTGCAGCTTTTTTTAAAATCTTCTCACTCACTGACTCAAATACATGTAATATTCTTTTTCCTCCAGACTGCCAGGAATTTTGTTTTCTCTTTATCAATCAATGAGACTTCAACATAGCAATCGATTTTTTACAAAAACTCATTTTCGCCAAACTTATGGGGTTTCTCAATAAAAGATTCAATTGTGAGTTGGACATTTGTGTTGTTTACATCCGGGCAAACCAATACTAATTTTTTTATTGGAAAAGTCTTTCTTACTCCAGGGTGGTTAAAAAAAGATAAAGACCGTCAATAAATGGCTATATTCAAAACTGAAGATGTGTATCATCGTTCCACCCATTTAAACAAACAAAAAACAAAATCGCTTATCCGATTTATTTTTAAAAAATTTCAAATTAAATTTATTATCTCAACTTAATTGTATAGTGACACGCGAACACCTTCACTCAGTTTAATCTATACAAACAATGAATTAATCATTTCTTTGAAAAAAAAAGAAGCTTTCTTTCGTTTATTTTTTTCAAGTGAAAACTCATCTGACCTCCAACCTGCTTCATCACCCTATTAGGCTTCCAATTAATCAGACACCTCTGCAATTTTTTTTTTTATTATAGTATATGCCAAAGAAAAAAAGAATTTGATTTAACTACTACTATCATCAGATAATTTCACATTTTTAATTTTTTTTTTTTTACGAAAGGCCAAAAGTCTCTAATTTTATTATCCTATTATGTTATTTAGAAATTTCTTCTTGCAATAATATCGCATTCATTAAAATTTACAATAATAAAATTTTTTATTCTTAGGTGACTAATCATAGTGAAAGAATTTTTTTTTTTTTTCTTTATATAATAAAACTTGTTTTTTTTTTTTTTTTTTTACTACAAATCGCAAATAATTTCGTCCAGAATTTGTTTATTACTTTCTCTTACCTCTATAAAGGGGGTGGGGGGGTGTATGTTAATATATATTGAGAGAAAGAATTGGATTTATGTCATTTATTTTGATGGATATACACGTTTTGAGGTCTCCTGAACCCAAAAAAGTGGTTTTCGCGACATGGTCTGTCTGTGTGTCTGTGAACAAAATATCTCAAGAACGGAAAGAGCTAGGAGGTTGAAATTTTATATTTAAGTTAGGCACCCCCCTGGGTCGTGACACAAAACTTAGGAACAAAATTAAATTAAAGAGTACTAGTACTTGAACATCTTGACATGTGAAAGGAATAAATTTTACCGTACGGTAGCGCCATCCCCTATCTTGACGGTGATTTGGGCAACTAATAAATAATTCCCTCCTAACCTGCATTAAGATTTTTATTTTTTATAATAAATATCAGAGCAGGAATAAAGAATAAATAGAATATACCGATTAAAAAAGGAATTATCCATCGGAGTCGAGTTTATAACACACACAGTAGAAACACAAATAATAAAATTCGCGAATCGCGTTTCAAGCTAAAGGCAATACACACACTGCCAAATCAAAACGTCACTTGCATGATCTTGTAAAGATGATAAATAATGATAAAAAATTTTAAAACTAAAATTATTTATTTAAATTCATTAAATCTATTCGTAGAGTAATCCCTTTAGTTGTTTATTTTTTTTTTATATAAAAATCTAGAGATGAATGACCTTTTCATTAAAACTAGGCCAAGTTCAAATTTTATTAGTAATAAAAAAATAAAATTTAGTCTCTTTCATTTTATTTATGGCTTTGTTTGCTTTCTTTTGTTTGTTATGTGCCTGAGTGGATTTAATTTGTTGCTTTTTTGACCACAAGTTACTCGAGAAAAGACTGTGTCATTGGTCTTTTTGAATTTATTTTAGGGACATTTAAAGTGAGATTATTTTGATTTGAGGCTTCTAGAGGTTACACTTCTCTCATTCTCTTGCCCTTTGGAGGTCATCCAATCCGAGACAGTACAGTTTGGCATTTCTTAACAATAATAATCTCTATTGTTTTTCTGTTGAAGGAAATAGAAAAATCAAAATATACCCTGGCAATATTAATTTAATTTAAGTAATTTGAATAAACCAAATTGTTTTTTATTCATCGTTCTGAACAACTTTTGTTTAAAAGAAATTTCCCAATTTGAACATTTAAATCAATCTTAGAGAGCCAATATTCTCAGGTTGCTTAGTAGATTGACAGACACAGACGTCTGGCCGCCTTTCTATTTTTGGATGATCACGTGCTCTCTTGATTGTCGTCTTTTATGATCTCGTTGACCTTGAACAGTTGCCTTGGAGTGACAAGCACAGAACACAACTTTCTCTTACTGAAGATAAGAGAAAGCTGTGTGCTGTGCGACCAGTCACACCAGATTTTTTAAGAAATATAGAAGCTGATGTTTGGTTCTCTGGATTTGTTAAAATTTACAAGTTATTTGTTATTTTGTATATGTTGTATTTATCTAACATATACATAGACTGTATAGCCTATGTATAGTCTTTAAAGAAGTCTTATAAATTGATTTGGGCATCAGTAAAGCAATGTTCTATTTTCTTGTTCCACAAGCAGAACCTTAAAATCAACTTATGGGCTCAACGAAAAATTGTTTATAAAAAAATCCATTATTTGGTTTCGATTTTAAAATCGACGAATCGAAAATCGATTCAGCATCCGAATCTACCAACCCTATTACATATATAGATAAGAGAAAGTAAAAATTGTGTTGTTTTATAATTTCAATATTAAAATTTCGTGCGGATTATATAAAACAATTCAACCAACAATTCATAATGAAATAAAATATTCTGCACTTTCAGTACTATTACTACCCCTAGAAAAATTAAAAAATAATATAACTAGGCCAAAAAAAAAAATTCCGGGTCAGTGAGGGAGGGACTGTTACCCTCTACCCAAATTAAAAAATTTCAAAAAGTATAAAATATTTTTAAAATTTTTAACGTTTTCAATTGTAATGTCTATTTTCATTTATTTGTCTCTAGACCCTTTAGACTAGGGTCTTCGAGAGGTAGGGAGGTGACTGAGCTTTAGATCTTCGAAAAGGAGATAATTATTCAAATAAAGTGTTCAGCCTCCGTCATAAGCTCTCGGCGGCCTTATACCAATCATTCAATTCATGCATTGAGCTATAAAAATTAATGAATTCGACTTTTTGTTATAAAATTCAATTAAATAATAATAAGATATTAGTCAGCAAGTTTATTTAGGAGCTGCTGGTTGACTTTATTACCAATTATGTTCAAACGGGTATGCAAATAAACTACACAACCATAAGTAAATAAACAACCAATATCTAAAGTGTGTGACTTTCTTTTTATCTGATTTCATATGATTTTAACTAATATTTCATAATTCGAAAATAAAATTAGTTGATTAAAATTTTTAAACGTTTTACTTAATTTTCGAATTAGGTATTATTTTTATATATTTTTTTTTTCTAACAAATTGTTGTCCAAATTTGGCTCATTAGTCTGATGAAAGATGATTTAATATTGCTGCACATATCCCAAGCTGTCTGGGTATCTTTTAAAATATTCTCTAATACCTGTCGGACTGTCATTTTCTTTCCGTTTCAATTTCAAGGTAAAATTTTATATGTTCAAAGAGTATTTTTTAAAAATATGGGGAATGACTTCCCCGAGACTTTCTCGTATTTCTTTATTATTATTTAATATTACGTCTGGGTGTGTGTGTGAACACGATTGCTTAAAAACTAAAGCAGCTAGATCGATGAAATTTGGTATATTCTCCTTACACTAAAATTGTAGATTTCTATCAACTTTTGGAGTAAATACGTCACTTGGAAGTAGTACTTTACCTAATAAGTTTTTTCAGAAATTTCGAAATTTTCAATTTCTTTATGATATTATGATAAAATACTCAATTTTAAAAAGTTTTTATTCTTTGATATTTTCCCGAAAACTGAATAGTTTTTGAAATAATCACAGAGGAAAACGACATTTTTCGTTAATTTTTGAAAGAAAAATCAAAACAAAATCATACAGGCGTCATTAAAAAACATGTAAATATACTTAACAAATGAATTCACACACGGACACACACACACATAATGCCCAAAATGGTTTTTTTTGGACTCAGGGAGGTCTAAAACGTGGAGAAACATCAAAATCTCGAAGTCGAATTTTTTTAACGATTACAATACTTTCTCTTCATATTCTATACGAGAAAGTAAAAATAATGAGAAAATTTCTTGAATTTTTGAAATTAAGTCTTCGGCATCTGCGGCCATTATAAACTTTCAAACGCTACTAGAATATTTAATTACGATATATAGGCTATTTGGTCCAGGCACATCCTCAATGATTAAGTTGTCCGATTTAAAAGAAACAACAATTAAGATAACAAAATCCAAATTTATTTGATACTGCAATAAATTTTTTTCCTAATAAAATAGACTTAAATAAATAAATTTAAAAGTTGTGCGTGTAACTTGACTATATTTCTTTTTTTTATATATTCTTGACTATTTTATTATGATAATTATGTTAATTAAAATGTTGTAATTTTTACTCTGGTTTATTTGTGACATTTAGAGCACATAAATTATCATTACATTCGCACAGTTATGATAATAATATTAGATAATAAAATAAATTTGAATTAAAAAAAAAAAAAAAAAAACACTCAGAGGGTCAATCAATTTTTTATAATCACACTAAAAAAAATATTGGATGTGAGGGATAGCAAAGCACTCAACTTTCACTTACCTTCGGTAATAGAAAGTTGTGTTTTGTGTTTGTCACACCAGATTTTTTGTGTCGAGATATATTTAGTTTCCGTCAGTAGGGCCTAATTCAGGATGTAAAATTTATAAGTCTTCTTCTTCTTCTCTCCTCGCCATTATTAATCCCGCGGTGCGGGGTCGGCGGATAAAATTTATAAGTATGGAAAAATATTTGTATTTGTTACAATGGCAAACAAATCAAAGATTAATTATTTTAAGAAAAGTAGATAGTAGAAGCAGTGGCGTAGCGAGGGGTGGGGCCCCCTTGGCCATCATGCCCCGGGCGCTACTCACGGCGCCAAATGGTCCTCAAAACAAAAAATCGCTGGATAATTTTGTCTCAAATTTAAAGCCTAGCTTGAGCCTATGACTTTATTTATTTATTAATTTGCGAGTATATTTTACATATAATATTATATGGTTTTCGAATGGGGAGGGCGCTAAAAAGGTAATGTGCCCCGGGCACGAGTTAAGCTCGCTACGCCACTGAGTAGAAGAGAATCTGATTGCATTTAATAAGTAAGTTTAATTAAATAATGTCTTGATTTTAATATCAACATATATCTTGACTCTCTTTTTACTTTCTCTTTTAATTTAACAGGGCATTGAAAACAACGAATCATTTATAGCAATAACAGTAAATAAAATAATATAGGGTAAAAGAAAGTAAAAATTCAATATATTTAAAATAGTAGAAATAATATTCCCTAAAGAACGAGAATCATTTAAGATGTATTGATTTTCTTTCCCTTAGATTTATTGATCGAGTAAAAAGAGAGGGAAAACTGTGAGTGCGAGCGAGAGAGAAGATCATCTCTCTTGAGCACAAAAACCGGTTTGCTGTCTGCAAATCGACAATCCACTCTGACGTCACGCCTTCTAGGAATCAATTAAAAAAGCAATAAAATTAAAAAAATTATATTATTATATTCCCGGAACTGAAAACATCCGACCAATAAAAAAAAAAAAAAAAAACATTGTTTTAATATAATAAAATAACTTATTGATTTCAAACTTACATTTTATATTTTTCACTTTCTCTTACCCTATATGGAGCCTGTTATGCATTAGTGTGTCAAGCGCCAAAAAAATTAAAAATTGAGTTAAGCACGGAATATTGTTTCAAATGCTTTTTTTTTTTTTTTTTTTTAATTAAAAGCCAT
>JAKCPI010012964.1:0-16343 GCA_023213315.1 Euborellia annulipes | reverse complement strand
AATATTGGACTCCTTGAGAATTTTGCAAAAATAATTTTTTTGTTTATTCTCCTAAATTAGTCGTATTTTTAGAGATAATTTATGAATAATTCATGCCATAATTACAGCATTTACTTGCACAATTGACAGAAAAAATGATATATAATCAAATCAAAACAATTTAAATCGAAAAACTTTAATGTTGATTTTCCAAATCTCGATACCCTGGCGCTTGACACACAATTGCATAACCAGGGTCCAAAAATAGGCCGAAACTCACTAATGAAATATAAAGCAAACACAATCAAACGAATTAAACAAGTCACTTTTAATAAGCAAAATAGTTTGTCGATTAAGTGGCAGTAGGAGAGGAGGCTGAAGGGACTTTGGAGTTGCTAGGCAACGGAGGTGACGACGAGGGCCTCTCTCGAGGTCGAAAGGGAGAGGGGGGCGGTGGGGGGCGGTGGGGGAAGGCACCAACCAACAAAATGGCCGCTGACGACTCACACATACACATTGCTAAAAACCTTTTCTTTCTTTCTTTTGTCAATACAACTAATCATTTCAATTAAAATATCTTCTTTTTTTTTTAGTTTTTTAATGATATGATTAAGCTAAAAGAAATTTTGAAAGAATGTATGAATTTTGCGATTTTTTTTTTTAGAATGCGCCTTTAGATTACCGAAATTAAGAAAAAATAGTGTGCTGTGTGACGATCACACCAGATTACCCCCCCCGACGAAACACCTCTGGATCCACTCTTGAAGGAGAATGATATTTTTCAACAGAAAATACAAAAAAAAAAAAAAAATCACTTCAAGCCGACGTTTCGGTCAGATATACGACCATAGATTACCTTGTATGTAACTTATGTTTCTTAATTTTATTGTAATTAATTGTCAATTTTGTGCGCATGTGATATAAGAAAACAAAATTTCTTTTTTTTACTGTAAACTCACTCGCTTCTTTCCGTTATTGATTGTAGCCCTGATGATGGTCGTATATCTGACCGAAACGTCGGCTTGAAGCGATTATTAAACGAAATAATCTTCGCTCTTTTCTTTCTTCCTTACTACAAAAAAAAAAAAATCGAACAAAGTAGAGTTATTCTACTTCCCGTTGATATTTTAAATGTTTAAAGATAACTTTTTAAGCTTACCTTCTATACCGAACGTCGCGGTTTCGGACCCCAGGCAGTCCGATGATTTCATTTATGCCATTTGGATATCAAATGGGAAAAAAGTGTGAGTGTTAAAAAAAAAAAAAAAACCTTTCTAGGGCAGCGGTTCCCAACCCGTGGGCCGCGGACGTCTAAGGAAAGATAAAAATTATATATATTTATATAAAATTATATGTATACACTGGGCCTCAGCGTTTTTTTTTTTTTACGGAAAAAGTGGGCCGCATATCAAAAAAGGTTGGGAATCATTACAAGAAAATTATTTTTATCTCGAAATTCCTGTAACTATTTGAGTTATTAATTATTGAAATTATGATTTCTCTCCCATAGGAAATGTATGAAGATATTACAAATGAAAAGAAATTTATATATTCTTTGTAATATTAGTTAATTAGTAAGTTTTAATAAGCACAGTGTTGAATACCGTAAAGATTTCCAATCTCTTTAATTTTCATCTCATCAATTCATTGGCTAACTTGAGCAATGAGTCACTACAATGCTGTAAATCACTTCGGTCTCTGATTTAAATTGTTTTGATTAGATTATATATCATTTTTTTTGTCAATTGTGCAAGTAAATACTGTAATTATAGCAGATATTCATAAATTATCTCTAAAAATGCAACTAATTTAGAGAATAAACAATAAAATATAATTTATATAATTAGATATTACTTCATGTACCCGAAAAAAGATATAAGGGTGTGCCGCCGGGGAGTCGAACCACGGATCCACCGATTTGCGCTCAGTGTGCCCTTACCTAAGTATCCGTGGTTCGACTCCCGGCGGCACCCCCTTAAATCTTTTTTCGGGTACATGAAGTAATATCTAATTATATAAATCTCCGTTTCGCGGCTTATCTACGCGATATATATAATATCTTAAATATTATATATAATTTCTTATTTATAAATAAAATATAAAAAATTATTATTGCAAAATTCTATAAGTCCAATTATAAAAAAAATTGTAAAAATGCTTCAAAGTCTCTTTGCACATGATTGCAAATTAATCTATGCACTATTTATATTAATAAAATAATTTTAGGTTTATAATTCAAAAATTAAAACGGAAATATTATTAAAGTTCTTTTATGGTTATATATAATACTAGTAGCATAGAAAACCTTTATCAAAATTACATTAATCAATTTTAAATAGTATTAATATTTTAAAATTAAATACAAAGTGATAACAAAATTTTCTCATCAATTAATTCCTGAATAATAACATGGAAACCGGAAATCAAAGTTATAATAATGAAATCGACTTAATATTATTTATTTTGTTGTCTTTTCGAAATCGCATTGATCCTCATCTTCATTATCAGGAATAATATCTTAAAAATTAAATTAAATTATATTCTGACATCTACGAATTCAGAGAAAATTTTTGTAGGTTATGAAATATTTGTATTAAATTTCAACAACTAGAATATAATAGTGTATATAAATTTGAAATAAATTAAATCCTACTAAACAATAGTTATGCTGGTGTTCATAATTGAAAATACTTAATCGCAGCAATTAATATCTCAAACGTAGAGTTGATTACGATGTCTTGCACTTGACGCATAAATGCAAAATGAAAATTCTGCATTGAAATATTGTAAAATTAATTTTAAGCTTTTACATTAGATATACATTTTTTTATTCATAAAAAATACTATTAATTATAGCATTTGAAACAATACTCCGTGCTTAACTCAATTTTGAATTTTTTTTGGCGCTTGACACACTAATGCATAACATGATCCATATAATATTCATGTATTTATTGTAGAGAATGTATTTAAATTGTATTTAAAGATGAAAGTAGGATCGCAAGGGCCGTGGAGCGCAGTCCCTGTGTAGGTCAGGGGTGTATGTGTTGTGGGTCATCAGCTGTCCGATCGGGAGCCCGTTCTTGGAAAAATGTCTCGGCATTTATGGGCCGGCTTGAGCACAATTAACGAGCCAACTCCTTTATTAGATTACGATGCGTAAAGAGTTTTTTTTTTTTTTTTTTTTTTTTTTCCTAACGAGCAATAATTGAGAGTGACACGACTGATATTCCCAACAAAATAACGCGCATCACACACATCCTTCTTTACTTATCGACAGGCAAAATGCAAAGCAAAACACCCACATACCCATTACTACTCTACATAATAATAATTTCTAAAGAATCCATTAAAATTTTTGCGTGTTGCCCATCAAAAAAAAAGCGAGAGCAAATAATTCAATTTCACAGCAAATCAACCTCTCAAGTGCATATATAATAAAATATTCCAGTGATTAGTTTTAAAGTTCAATATTTTTGGTATTTGGGCGATAATCAAGAAACGCGAGAAGACTCGTCGCTGAGCAAGAAAAAAGCAAAAGAAACTCTTAATACTACCATTTAGATATTCCAATAGATCCCAATGGCCCAATGGCATTTACGACGATTATCAAGAAATATTTTAAATCCTTAATAAAAAATCTGGTGTGACTGGCGCACAGCACACAACTTTCTCTTACCTTCGGTAATCGAAAGTGGTGTACTGTGCTTGTCACACCAGATTTTTTGTGTCGACATATATTTAGTTCCCGACAGTACAGAACATTTGAATTCAGATGTAAAATTTATAAGTATGGGAAAATCTTTATTTTTGTTACCATGGCAACCATTTCTCCTATCTTCCCTATGAAATACAAGAGTAAAGAGGTCTTCAGAAGATTTCAATTGCAAAATGAGAATATACATTTTAAAGAGCATCGAAAAAATAATTGATTTTGAATTTAAAAAAAAAAAATCGTTGGAGCAAATTTTGAGAAAATCGAAAAAAACTGAAAAAGTACATCAGTAAAGTACTAGTACTCTTTGGCCGATTTTGGATGGAATTTTTGACATGAATCCAATACTTTCTCTCTATATATATATTACATATATACATAGGTAAGAGAAAGTAAAAATAGGGACGTGAAAAGAATTTTTTGAGAAACTTTTCTCTTTCTGGGCGAATATCTAAAATAATCCTTAAGATATCGGACCCAAATTTTTTTTATATTATTCTATTAATAGAATAATTAAATAAGTATTATTTTGAGCACAAACCCCCCCGCCAGCTGGCTCGGGCCCGCCTGCGGGGGACCCTCGCCTTTTCTTCTTAATTATGAAAAGAAAAAAATTTTTTTTTTTTAAACATTCACACTTTTTTCTCATTCACACTCACATTCACACAGTCTTTTCGGCAACTTATGCCATTTAAGACTTTTAACGATACTCGTATGTTTTAATAAATCTATTGTGAGTCCAGGCATTTCCATTTAAGCCATTTGGCATCCAAATGCTTTAAATAAAATTATCGGACTGCCTGGGTTCCGAACCCGCGACGTTCGGTATAGAAGGTAGGCACGCTACCAACTACTCCAAGCCCCGTGGGCATGCAAAGAAAATGATTGTTATTCCATTCCAATCCAGTGCCTGCTGGAGGATTTGTTTACATTCATGGAAATACACAAATGAAAAGAATACATAAATATTTCTCTATACATTTCCTATGGGAGAAATCGTAACTTTAAGAATTAATAACTCAAAAAGTTATAGAAATTTCGGGATGAAAATAATTTTCCTGTAATCCCGAGAAGGTCCTCTTTATGCATATAAAATTTCCTTTCAAAATTCCAACGAGAAGTTGCCTAAATAGAGCGTGACAGACAGACAGACAGATAGACAGCGGTTTAGCGAATTATATATATAGATATATAGATTGTATCGAACGAATAATAATCGATGTATTTACATTGGTAACTATTTAATTAATTTAATTAATATATTCTGGTAAACAACTACAGAATGCACATTTAAATTACCGATAATAAGAAAAATTGTGTGCTGTGCGAGACATCACACCAGATTACCCCCCCCCAGAAACTCCTCTGGATCCGCCACTGCTTGAAAATTAAAATTTCAAGCTCTTTCTAGCTTTCTAGCTCTTTTCTTTCCTTCCTGAGATATTTTGTTCACAGACAGACAGACCATGTTGCGAAAACCATTTTTTTCGACTCAGGGGACCTCAAAACATGTATTTCCATCAAAATCTATACATTGATTTTTTTGACGTGACAACGTCTTACAAATCATGTGTCTATGGTGGCATGTTAGAGGGGCTTGCACGAAAAAGTTTATTGCCTTGAATAATTCCTCTGTCTTAAGAGGTATAATTATGAGAAATATACGGTTAGAAAGAATGAGTTTTCAGCTAAAGATTTCACCATTTTTTTTTCCTATCATTTTATTTTACCGCGCTGCGGTAAATTAAAATTTGAAAGTTTAAACCCCTGTAGATTCTGAACGGCTAATCAGATCAGACTAAATGGGAAGTCATTTGATGCAGAAAGAAAACCTCCTAATAGAATAAATAAAAAAATCCTGAGTAATTAACTCCAAAATCAATTTTTTTCTCGAAAAACCTCATTTTTAGGCAAAAAATATCGAAAAATAGCCCTACTTGTGCAACGGATAGCGACTTGACCATAAAAGCTACATTAAATCTAAATATAGTTTTAGAAAGAGTGGTTCAATACCCCGAGGGCTTTTTTCTTTTTTATATGACGTCATTTACCGCATGAGAGCACTCGGCGGGATTTCGTTTTTCGAACATTTTAAACCCCTGTAGATTCCGAACGGCTAATCAGATCAGACTAAATGAGATGTCATTTGGTGCAGAAAGATAACCTCTAATAGAATAAATAAAAAAATCCCGAGTACTTAACTCCAAAATTAATTTTTTTCGAAAAACCTCATTTTTAAGCATATGTCGCCCTTAATGGATAAAAGTTTGGCCACACCTGTCATATATTGTTTCAATGAAAATGTTTGAACATGTTTATTTATGAAAACAAACTACTAGTAAAAAAAAATAAAAACAATACTTTCTCTCTTTATATTTCAATATAGGTAAGAGAAAAAAAATTTTTTGAAATCAAGCAAAAGACGTTGTCACGTTAAAAAGCCACCGGCTGTGTGAAGACACAGCTAACACCTAATTTTTTTAAATGAAATCAATACTTTCTATATATTAACATATATAGATAGGAGAAATAAAAATTCCCAAACTCTATTTTTAAATTGAGGATTTTTTTTTTTTTAACTATTTTTTTGTTTTTTAACTAATAGAAAAGAAATTGGGATCGTGAAAATGTATTTTTTTTTTTTTTTATTACACGTAGGCTTTAATATAATTGAAATTTCGTTTTTATATCCAAGACAAATTTCTTCATATAATCCGTCACATTTTCTCATGTCACGAGAAGAAGATTGATCACAATCACAAATTCTATACACTTTTTCAAAAAAGTGGATTTAAGATTGATTTTAATTTTAAATCGAATCCTTTTTAGAGTATATTTAATTAATCAATCTTAAGTAAATAATATACTTTTTACTTTCTCTTACCTATATGGACCCTGTTATGCAATAGTGTGTCAAGCGCAAAAAAAATTAAAAATTGAGTTAAGCACGGAATATTGTTTCAAATGGTATAATTAATAATATTTTTTATGAAATATGTCCTAAAAAAATTTATATTTAATGTTACTTGCACAATTGACAAAAAAAATTATATAGAATCCAATCAAAACAAAAAACTTTAATGTTAATTTTCTCCAATCTCGGTAGATGGCGCTTGACACACTAATGCGTAACAGGGTCCATATATGATCTATTATATACTGATAAAGTGTTGTGATCATGTCAAAAATTCGATCTCGAGATTTTGATGGATATACAAATTTTGCGGTCCCTTGAGTCAAAAAGTGTTTTTTTTTTTTTTTTTTTTCCTTTATTCCGGCCCTTCTAGCGTTAGCCATTCGGCCCCCGTCTTGTATACAATATAATATATTTACAAAAAATTAAGGCATATAATAAAATATATCAAACATAAATGTCTCTAAAAATATACACTATATAACAAAAGTCACTACAAACAATACACCAAAAAGTGGTTTTCAAAACATGGTCTGTCTGTCTGTTTGAGAACAAAATATCTCAAAAACGAAAAGAGTTAGGAGGTTAAAATTTCATTTAGCCACCCACCCCCTGGGACGTAGTACGAAGCTTTTGAACAAAATCGGCCAAAGAGTACTAGTACTTTACTGATGTAGTTTTTCAATTTTCTCAAAATTTGATATAACGATTTTGATTAAAATTCAAAAATCAATTATTTTTTAGATGCTCCTTAAAATTTCTATTCTCCTTTAGCCATTTAGTTTATAAAGCCCACTTTACTCTTGTACTTCATAGGTAAGATAGGAGAAATGTTTCCCATGGTAACAAAATATAAATATTCTCCCATGTTTATAAATTTTACATGCCCTCGGGGCTTGGTGTCGAGGTTAGCGTGCTAACCTCATATACCAAACGTCGCGGGTTCGGACCCCAGGCAGTCCGATTATTTTATTTAAGCCATTTGGATACCAAATGGCTTAAATAAGAATGCCTGGACCCCCAATAAATATATTTATATAATAACGGTTATCGTCTAAAGTCAAATGGCCTGAGTTGCCGAAAAGACAGTGTGTGTGAGTGTGAGTGAGAAAAAAGTGTGAATGTAAAAAAAAAAAAAAAATTTTACATCTTGATTTCTAATATATCGGTGGAAAGTAAATATATCTCGACACGAAAAATCACAAGCACAGAACACAAGTTTCAATTACCGAAGATAAGAGAAAAATGTGTTCTGTGCGATCAATCACATCAGATTGTAGTGAATATTATTTTAATAAATCTAGGCAAAGGTTCTGATGAAGGCTAATCGAAAAGGAAATGCATCAATTCGTAAACCTGAACAAGGCTCTTAAAAAAGAATTGTGTATTAATTTAAACAATTAATTTTAGACACAAAACAACAGAAATAAACTACAAGTAAACATAGAATAATATTGAAAATTTAATAAGATCTGGCGATTGATATTGTAATTTTTTAACAGTTCCGAATACTTAAAAATCTGGTGTGACTGGTAAAGCAGCACACAACTTTCTCTTACTGAAGGTAAGCTCTCTGAGCTTGTCACACCAGATTTTTTGTGTCGAAATATGATTAGTTTCCGACAATATGATACATTCGAATTTCAAGATGTAAATATTTATATTTTCTTACCATAGCAACTATTTCTCTTTCCTATGAATAACAAGAGTAAAGTGGTCTTCAAAAGATTTCAATGACAAATTGAGAATATACATTTTAAAGAGCATCTAAAAAATAATTGATTTTTGAATTTTAATTAAAATCCTTGAAGCGAATTTTGAGAAAATAGAAAAAAACGGAAAAAGTGCATCAGTAAAGTACTAGTACTCTTTGGTCGATTTTGTTCAAAAGCTTCGTGTAACGTCCTAGGGGGGTGCCTAACTTAAATATAAAATTTCAACCTATTAGCTCTTTTCGTTCTTGAGATATTTTGTTCACACACACACAATTGCGAAAACCACTTTTTGGACTCAGGGGATCTCAAAACGTGTATATTCATCAAAAACTCGACATTAATCTCAATACTTTCTCTCTATATAAGTATTTTACATATATAAGTAAGAGAAAGTAAAAAAATCAACTTTGTTCTGTTATATTATTACCGAGCAAGTGAATAAAATATAAAAATATTCTTTTAAATGAAATGTTTTGGCGTGAAGCGAAAAAAAAATCAAGATGGCGGCGCGGCTCAAGCGATTCCTTCCAGCACTTGGCGTCGTTCTTTCAAGAAATGCCAATTGAATTCTGACTGAAGAATCAGAAGAGAAGAAGGAGGCGGAGGAGGAGGAGGAGGAGGAAAAAAAAAGACGAAACAGCAACGGCCTCCGTTCTTCGGGCTGTTCAACTCTCTCCTCTATAAGCCGACAAGAGCAAGACAAAAACCCAAACCTCGAGGCCGAACCGAAGCCATCTTTGATAATCTCTTCCAGGAAATGTGTGCGACCAGAAGAGTTTTCATCATTTATAATAAGCCCGGGTGTATTGTGTAGCAAAAGCCTTCTTCTTCTTCCAATTTGTCTCGAACCTCTCTCTCTGTATGTATGTATGTATGTGTGGAATATCAGACAAGGAGGGGGAATTAATTACCAACACATTCCGCCCTCACTCATTTCACTTCGCTATTCACTTATTTTAATGAAAAGCATTTGAAAAAAAATAAAATTAGTCATTTCAATTTGTAATTTAATAAAAGAAGAAAAAAAATCAGGTGTGACTGGTCATACAGCATACAAATTTCTCTTCGGTAGTATGCTTCTCACACCAGATTTTTTGTCGTCAGTTTCCGCCGATATATTAGAATTCAAATCTATAAACATAGAAAAAACATTTATATTTTATAGCTGGTGGAATTTGTTAGAAAGTTAGAAGAAAACGCAGTCTTTAAAAATATATTTTGTTTTTAACAGCTGACGTTTCGGCTTTGGTCAAAACCATCCTCAGAGCTATAAAACAACGAAACATTTTCTTTTATATATGGACCCAGTTACGCGATTGTGTGTCAAGCGCCAGGTACAGAGTTTTGAGAAAATTAACATTAAAGTTTTTCTGATTTAAATTGTTTTGATTAGATTAAATATCATTTTTTTTTGTCAATTGTGCAAGTAAATACTGTAATTATGGCAGATGTTAATAAATTATCTCTAAAATACTACTAATTTAGACAATAAGCTTAAATAATAAAATATAAAAAATTATTTTTGCAAAATTCTATAAGTCCAATTATATTTGTAAAAATGCTTCAAAGTCTATTGACACATGATTGCAAATTAATCTATGCACTATTTATATTAATAAAATAATTTTAGGTTTATAATTCAAAAAATCTGGTGTGACCAGCACGGTGCACAACTTTCTCTTACCGAAGGGTAAGAGAAAGTTGTGTACTCCCCCGTCGCACGACAGACATCTAGCCGATAATCAGCCACAAAACAGGACCATTCTTCTCAAGGGGAATGGTCCTGTTTTGTAGCCGCCTAGAAGTCCTGATTTGACGCCTTTGGATTTTTTCTTTTGAGGCTACGTTAAGAACATCGTTTATGCTGAAAAAATTCGTGATCTTCAGCATCTGAAAGAATTTAAGCAGCCATTGCAACTGTGATTCCTGCAATGCTTCAAAACACATGGTGGGAGATTGATTATCGGTTAGATGTTTGTCGTGCGACGGGGGGAGTACACCTCGAAACTTTTTAGAGTACATAAAAAAGTTTTAAGATTTTCTCTGTTTTTTTAATGTATAAATAAATATTTTACCAATTGTATTACGGTTTTTATTACTCTTCGAAATCCCGTCCACCTTTTTCGATGACCCTGTATATCATTTTTTGTTTGTGTTTAGAATTGCGCCCCCTGTACTCGAACCAGGAACACAACATCTCGCAATTATAATATTTCAATCGATTGGTTGACAATTCAATTGATTTTGTTTAAATCCTGAAATTCATTCACTCAATAATTATTGTTATTAATTTTGTTCTAAAACTCACAATTTTGAAATACAGAAATGTAATTATGTAAAATGATCTTTTTTCTTTTAAATTGAGGCGGGTGGACCACCTTGAAAGAGGTCATCGCCCGTTTTTTTCACATCTGCTTTGCTTTATGAAATGATTTTTTTTTTTTGCGTATAGCATCTTATAATTTTCTGCAGAATTCACATCTCTCTTCTGAGAGATTGAGAACACTTTCAGAGAAGATATATATATATATTTTTTTTTTTTATAATCTCTGGATTAATTAGATTCTTGACCTTCCAAGAAGATCATCTCTGATCATATGGCTCCTCTTTTACTTTCATTGTGTCCAACTTTTCATTTCGTCAGTTCTAGGAATCGAACCCGGTTCACAATGATGATGATGAGATGCTTGTTAGGTATTAGGTATTAGACGGCTCTAAGGTGTTTGGTAGGTGCCGATAATTGCCCGTTAAGCAAGCAAGGAAATTAAACTCAGAGGGGGTGATCCTCCAATCTTAAAGTATGTATCAAAAAAAAAATATATATATTGTCTTTTAAGCAGATAATATATTGCTGTCTACCTGATTTAACGCATCATACACGTAACTATTCTAAATAAAGTGGAAAATAACGTGTCTTTCACTCAATAAAAAAACAAATGGTTTGGACATGCAGTCGAATGAACTATTATCCCCTCCCCCTCCCCCCCTTTTACCCTCCTCCCTCCCCTTAAACTCAAAGACATTTGAATTTTTAGGGCGACGGAATATTTCTTCTTCTCTATTTCTAACATTAACAAATAAATAAATAAAAACAAATTGTGAGATTTAAGTACAAAAATTGTCTCAGAAAAATGTGGGAATGAATTTCAGAAGTCTGAAAATTTATTTTTGAGAGGATTTATTTATTGTAATCTGTATTTTGAGATTTTTCATGTTTTCTCAATATTTCATGATATGTTTTTTTTTTTTTTTTTTTTTAATTTATTCACTAAGCCGCCTAGGGCATTTAAGAAGTTGCTGAATTTATGAGTCGTCCTTTTCCAAAAGCGCCTAATTGACAACATTTGAAAAGTTGAGATTTTAATTGCATGTTGTTCACAAAACTGAAATAGACATTTTAAAATAATTTTTCAATGGAAATTGTTGACAAATCCTATTTAAAACAATTCAAGCCGGGCCTAGTTGCATTTCATTCCATTACCAAAACTGTCTTGTTGCAAACAAACAAATACTGTCATGAAGTTTTTTCCAAAAATAACTAGCTAATTGAAATGAATAATAGCTTTGCCAACATATTTCCACAAAATTGTATATTTTGGTAAACTGGGGGACATTTTTATAGTGCAGACCTATGTTTCTACACTTTTTAATAATGATTCTTGTTGACAAACCTGGATTTGTTTTTGTTTTGCTATGTTGAATGAAACTGACCAGTTGCATTTGCAGTGCCAAAACTTGCTAATTTCAAAAAACTTTCCAAAAGTGTCTAGTTGAATATTAAAACAGTTTATTATTGCTTTATAGAAAATAATACCGACCTAAGACCGTGCGAATTGTGTTCCTAATTTATATATAAGCCTTGTATATATACAAACAGAGGCGTATATAGAAATTTTTCGGGGGAGGGGGGGGGGGCCTAAGCTCAAAAATTTTTCTGCGAAAACTCTTTTTTTTGCAGATCCAAAGTTTTCCGCCCTGCGAAAATTTTGATTTTGTTGATTTTGCCGAACCAAAATTTTCTGCCCTGCGGGAAATTTTTCCCGTACGTGAAAATAACCTTTTTTTTTAGAGGTACGGGAATTTTGCCATACCTCTTTTGCGGAACTGGATATCCCTATATATGTATATGAATTTGGAAAATTTCGGGGGTGGGGGCCGGGCCCCTTCGGCTCCCCTTATATACGCCCCTGTTTACAGATAACGGTCATAAATTCTCTTGAGTTTGATAAAATAGAGGTTTTTCTCGTTTCCTGAAAATTTGGACCCGATGCAACTAGACACTTTGGGAAATGGACGACTCATATATTTATCGATGGTTTTTAGAGGCCACCCACCCAAATTTCCGCCATGCTTGATATTGCTTCATTGCAATGACTGTTTCTCTACTCTGTAGCCAGGCCCCCCCAGCTTCCATGATCTCAATAACAAATAAAAATTAAGGCGTACTTGTCTAACAAATGAGTTTGCAATCTCCGAAGACCTGAAATATCATCCTGATCCAAAGCATACATCGGACTAGCACAATACTCAAAATCTGGATGAATTTTACAATAAATATTCAGGAGTTTACAGAATTTTTTTTTTTTTTAATAATATTAATTATTGTTATTCATGTTCCACATGAACAAAATTTTATTGTTATTGAATCGCACATAATCAGGTCTATTCTCTAAAAACAGGCGCTAAAATTTAAAATAAACAAATGGGTGTTAAAAAGTAATGTAAGCGTTAAAAAATGCTATTCAAAATCACTTCCTTGCCTAAAATAGCTATTCTTAAACAAAAACTTTAAAGCCAAAGCGTTAACATTTAGTAAATAGTGTTAAAAATTAATGCCAAGTCTAGGGGTGGCTTTAATATTTTAGCGCCGTGTTTAAAATAAACATGGCGTCCTTAATCTAAAAAGTAAGGTTATGGTTTTGATAGCTTTGAAATAAAAGCAACATGTTAACGTCGCTGTTAAAACTTTGTTTAGACATAAGAATTTTTTTAACGCTCATTGTTTTTACATTATTTTTTAACACCCATTTGTTTATTTTAAATTTTAACGCCTGTTTTTAGAGAATAGACTTGATTATTGTTTATTTTAAATAACATCAAGTTATAATAACATTTTTTGCATCAGGTATTTAGCAATTCAATGATCAAAATAAGAAAAAAAAATACTTTTTTTTTTGAAATTCCCATCCAGATTAATGATAATTTTATTCTTTCCCATGGAAATGCGATTCTCTTTTTTTTTTTCCTCTACTTTCTAGCATATAATTTCCAAAAGATAATAAGATAAACATTTTTTGGAATTGTGAAGATCAAACTGATGTTATGGAATAGTTTTGTGTTTTGTGTGGATAAGATGGCGACGTCTCTCAAAGAGATGGGTGGGGGGGAGGGGGAGGGGAATGTGTGGGTGGGTGGAAGAGCGAGGAGGGGGAGGGGGAGGGGGGAGGGGGCAGTGCGTGGCGGCGATTGGCGGTACGACGGCATGCAGCCAAGGCGTTCAGGAATGCGATGTGAATCGCACCTTCTTCTTTCTTGCTTGTGTGTTCACATGTATGCAATCTCATCTTGTAAAAAAAAAAAAAAACACCGAGATTTTTCCTAATTTTTTTTTATTTGATCATATCACAAATAAAAATTAGATTATGTTAATACGAAATATTAAATCAACTTGTTCCACTGTAATTTCATAATAAAAAAAACAATAAAATAATTTTTTTTTTCTTCACCATTTTAGTTTAATAATATATAAGTTACATGCCAAAATGTTTTTTTTTTAATAAATCTTCTTTATTATCATCTAAAACAGTGGTTTCAAACTTTATGCCTCAACGCCTCCCTTAAAAATATTTAATCATATGACGCCCCCCCCCCCCTCCCCCATTTTGTAAAATAATACAAAAACAAAAATTTTTAATGCTAAAAAATATAAATTTATATTAAAGCGTAGTAAAAAAAACAAATATTCCTAGTCATATGCAGCCAAAATTATTTTGACGTTTCGGCCTTCATAAGAGCCGGAGGCGAGAATAAATGAAATTTTAATTTCAGGATTAAAATTGACATTTTTCATTCAAAATTAAAATTTCATTTATTCTCGCCTCCGGCCCTTGAAAATGGAGTAGACCAGTTGTCTAAACGTTACAATAAAAGAAATAATTTTGGCTGAGTTTGGAAAATTGCTCGCTGTGGCTAATATTCGCGCCTCCCCTTAGACTAGTCCGCGCCTCCCTAGGGAGGCGCGCCTCACAGTTTGGAAAACGCTGATCTAAAAGTTAAAAAAATTTAATAAAAAAAAAAACTTATGACCTAGTGTTTTTAATTTCTTATATTAATAAATATACATAACGTTTCAACTACAATCGAATGTATTTTTTTTTTCTTTTTATTGGGAAATGTAGATTAAAAGTTGTTTTAATAATCTCAGCAATAAACTAAATAGTGAAAAAAAAACTTTGCTCCTGGGCTTTAATCAGGGGCGTATATAAGGGGGTGGGCGAGGGGGCCCGGGCTCCCCCCGAAATTTCCCAAACACATATACATGTATAGGGATTTACAGACATCAGCGCAACAAATTTTCGAGTTCAGGCCCCCCGCGAAAAAAATGTCTATATACGGCCCTGGCTTTAATACAGAGTTACTTACTCTCTCTAAGCCCTAGAGCTAGTTTCTTCAGATATACCGTAAGAGTTGTAAACCTGTGCGAAATCATCGATATATTGTAGTAAACAATTTTGTCACATTTTATGGAGAGATTCGAAAAAAATTCTTGGGTGCTCAAATCCCCAAATGGGGTGGCTCAAAAAATTCCGTCAAATACAGAATTTTTTTATAAAAATTTAAATTAATAATTATTAAATCTCTCAAATTAAAATTAATAAAAATTTGTATTTATTAAATTTTTTTTATTTTTTTTTATTATTTCTTTATGAATATATCGATAAGTAAAGAATTTTATCGGCCATGAAGCCATCCATCATTTATTTATTTTATTTACATAAAATTCCCTTCCATTTTTTTTTTTTTTTTTTAAACACTCACTTTTTCTCACTCACATTCACACAGTCTTTTCGGCAACTTAGGCCATTTAAGACTTTTACGATATCCGTTATTATTAATATATATATATCTATTGGGTGTTCAGGCATTCTTATTTAAGCCATCTGGTATCCAAATGGCTTAAATAAAATCATCGGACTGCCTGGGGTTCGAACCCGCGAAGTTCGGTATAGAAGGTAGGCACGCTACCAATTAGACCAAGCCCGTAGGCTTGGTATTAGTTTACTTCGTTACTCCGGTCTCCCTCCTTGAATACTCCGAGATCATTTTAATAACTGGAGAAATTTCTCCCATCCTAGTTTTAATTGGTGCTAAATAAAATAGGGATCCAGATCTGAGAGCAAACGTCGGAACTCTAAATCCAATACTGGCGAATAATTCAGAGCAATCCCAGCAACAGATATTACTATAAATTAAGTCCCTCCTTCTCTTGATCTCAAAGATTTCAAGTAGTTGTTCATACCCTATATGTGTAGCAGAAAGACCGAACTTTACATAAAACAAGTGTTTTAAAAAACTTTCTCTGAATCTTTTCAATTCCATCATGGGGAGCGAATAACCGAATTAGTATGGTAATATGAGATGTGCTCAATGATTGGCTAAAGGAAACGAAAAGCGTAACTAGGTGCCCCAATCGCTCGCCCCCACCCCACCCCGCCCCCAGGCACATCAAGCCTTTGGCGCCCTAGGGCATCTAAGATATAGCCCAGGGACGGTGATTTTATCATATTCTTTGCATAGATTGCCCAAAAAATTGATAGTTCTTTAAATTTTGTTGGATCGGGATCCTGACTCCAGCTGTCTGACAAGCCAACATGGCCGACTTTTTTTCAATCAGCTGTTTGATCGGTTCCTTTATAAAGACATTTTTGGCAATATAAGGCTTTATTTAAGTAATAATAATACAAATAAATAATAATATTCAGATAACTTCTATTTTTTATTAAAAATTGCAGGAAATATC
>JAKCPI010012963.1:0-16680 GCA_023213315.1 Euborellia annulipes | reverse complement strand
CTTGTGTATTTATTTGAATTTTAAGGAAACCATTCGTTAGTTCAGTTGTTTTTTTTTTTTTTTTTTGAATGGATGCATAAGGTCCGAAGACCTCTAATGACCAATGGTCACATGGAGTCAACAAGAATATATTCAAAAGAATAAAGGAGAAGAATAAAAGGGAACTCAACTGCGGGAACTGAGAAGATGCCTGTTGAGATTAGACTTGAAAGTCTGAAGATTGTAGGTTTTGAGGAAGATAGACGCAGGGAGCTTGTTCCAATCACGGGAGGTCATGGGGACAAAGGAAGATTGGAAATGATTAGTTCTAGCATTGGGATGCTGTGACGATGCCTCTCTTGTGTTCCGTGTATATGTTGCTTTGGGTGGGAAAATTGATTTTAATTCGGCAGAGCATTGGCCATGATAATACCTGTAGAAGAGAGAGAGTGCAGACACGCTTATTCTATGATCTAGTGACTGTAGGTACAGTGGGCGCCACAATTAAATCCCCAAAAAGTGGGATATATATGAAATAATTTTAATAGCCGAAAAGATAAAATAAAATCTGTACCCAATTTTATATTACTTTTTCGGTCATTAAAATTATTTCATATTTACCATATACTTAGCGGCGTAACTAGCCTTTGAGGGCAGGTGGGGGGGGAAGCTCAATTGGACGCCATTTTCAAGTTGTAATATAATTTTAAAAGAAAACTATCCATTTTTTAGACAATCTATGGAAAGAATATGATGAAATCATCCCTGAACTATATCTTTCATGCCTGTATCTTAGATGCCCTTGGACGCCTAAGTCGGTATCGACTTTTTAAATCACTTCTAAAAAATAGTTGATTTAATAATTTTAATCAAAATCGTTAAAACAAATTTTGAGAAATTCAAAAAAAAAAAAAACTGAAAAAATTATTCAGTAAAGTACTAGTATTTTTTGGCCGATTCCGTTCAAAAGCTTATTTCAACTGTCCGAGTGGGTACCTAACTTAAATATAAAATATCATCCTCGTAGGGACATCAAATTTTTGACATGATCGCAATACTTTTTCTCTCTATATACAGGGTGCCCGGAAATAACAGGTACCTAGAAAAGGAGATGATTCTACATGAAAAAATAAGACTTTTTTTCCTATAAACTTAATACGCTTCGTTTTCAAGATACAGGGGGTCGAAGTTGAATTTTTTTTTTGTTTTTTGCTAATATCTCGAGAACCGTTTGAGATACAATATTTACTCTTTACACATAAAACAAGCGGAATAATGAACATAAATCCAGTACAGAAGCTAAACATTGTATCTCAAACGCTTCTCGAGATATTAGCAAAAAACTAAAAACGAAAAAAAATTCAACTTTGAACCCCTGTAGCTTGAAAACGAAGCGTCTGGGCATATTAAGTTTATGGGAAAAAAAAGTCTTATTTTTTCATGTAGAATCATCTCCTTTCTAGGTACAGTGAGGGCAATATTAAGTCCCGCCCATGCGTTTCTCTTGTGATTATTTCATTGTTTTTATAAAAGAAAATGAAAATATTTAGTGGAAATTTTCTAGGTTTGAATCATGAAAGTTTCCATTAAAAAATATATAATATTTTTTTTTAAACAATGAAATAATCACAAAGAGAAAAGCATGGGTGGGACTTAATATTGTCCCTCACTGTACCTGTTATTTCCGGGCACCCTGTATAGGTAAGAGAAAGTAAAAATGTAATTATATAAAAGAAAAGCAAGCGTTCTAATACAATTTATCCATATTATAAAATCAATATTTTGATTGATTGGTTTTTATTTTGATTCAAATGATTTTTTTGACAACTTTTGAAAACAATTGAATGAAAATATTTTCCGAAAAGTGAGTGGTGTGCTGATATGCATATTCCTCGAGTGGACGTGGGCCAATTTAATCTTTGCAACTACATAGGCCTTGACATGCCCTGTATATGTCAATACCTTTAATTAATATTAGTCACCCGCATCTCTTAGCATCACATCAACCCATCAATTCTCTCTCGACTCTGTTAATTTACAATACATCGTTAACGAGGCCATATCTCGCACCGACATTAAAATTGGACCTCCAATTCAAATGGAAATTAGTATTAAAATTATTTCTTCGCAGCTAATTACGAGGCGAAAAAAAAATGATAAATGGTCTGGTCAATTGACGTATAACATAGAAAAAAACCGGATGGACGGTCATATAAACGGCATATTGTATTATGTTTGAGAGAGGGAAAAATTTTTGTTTTATTTTCTCTCTGATATTGTTACATCTCATGTGGAATTAAATTCTTTAAATTTCAATAAAAATTGACATTGTCGGGTTTCCGAGGCTGTCCATTTCGAATTTTAAATAAATTAATAACAAAATTATTATTATTATTTTTACTTTCTCTTACCTATGTATATGTAATATATATATAAAGAGAAAGTATTGGATTCATGTCAAAAATTCGATGTCGAGATTTTGATGGATCTTCACGTTTTGAGGTCCCCTGAATCCAAAAAAGTGGTTTTCGCGACATGGTCTGTCTGTGGGTGGGTGGGTGGGTGGGTGGGTGTGTGTTCAATTTTAAGCATGAAGAAATTGAGCTATGAGGCTGAAATTTTATATTTAAGTTAAACACCCCCGGGACCGAAAAAATAAGCTTTTAATCAAAATCGGCCAAAGAGTACTAGTACTTTACTGATGTACTTTTTCAGTTTTTTTTTGATTTTCTCAAAATTCGCTCTAACGATTTTGATTAAAATTCAAAAATCAATTATTTTTTAGATGCTCTTTCAAATGTATATTCTCGTTTTGCCCTCAAAATTGTTTGAAGCACACTTTACTCTTATGCTTCATAGGAAAGATAGGAAAAATGGTTGCCATGGTTACAAAATATAAATATTTTCCCATACTTATAAATTTTACATCTGAATTCAAATATTCCCTACTGCCGGGAACTAAATACATGTCGACACAAAAAATCTGGTGTGACAAGCACAGTACACAACTTTCGATTACCGAAGGTAAGAGAAAGTTGTGTGCTGTGCCCCAGTCACACCAGATTTTTTTAAATTATTTAATACGATAGATTTTGTGATGGCCCAGTTTCGTTTATTTATGTTAAAATAATTTAATTACAATTAAATAAAAGAAACTTGTGTTTTCTTTCTTGGAGAAAAAGTGACAGGTAGTATGTCGTTTTTTGGTATAATTATTAAAAATCAATAATTTTTATTTTTTGGTTTACATGTGGCCGAAACATGTTAGAGCACCTGTAAAACAAAAATTAAATATTATTGAAAATTTATTGATTTTTAATAATTATACCAAAAACGACATACTACCTGTCACTTTTTCTCCAAGAAAGAAAACACAAGTTTCTTTTATTTAATTATATTAATTTGGACTGCATCCACCATTTTATCAAATTTAATACAATTTTTTATTGAATAATGTTAACACGGACTATATATAACATTAGTTTAAATAACGTTAATATTCTTCATAAGATGAATGTTCAAATTCAAAAAAAATTAAATAAAAAAAAATGTGCAAGTGGGGGGCAGCTAATTTTTTGAAATTACTAATGAAGAACGATTAAAAAAGAGAGTAAAAGAGTGGGATGTCGTGGGACTTTTTACTTTGTGACTTTTGAACTTTGGGGATTTCAAATAAAACGTTATTTGTAATGCTCCTATAATTTAACTATCAATTTTTATTGCATTTTCTTTACATAGGTGCCAGCAAACTCCCAATTGAAACCCGCGACGATCAGATTCAAATAGATTCTGAGAGCCAGATATGTGCATATAATTATCAAAAATGGTCCTTTCTATCGGTAAAGTTACTAATATATATGGACCCTGTTACGCATTAGTGTGTCAAGCGCCAGTTACCGAGTTTTGAGAAAATTAACATTTAAGTTTTTTGTTTTCATTGGATTATATATAAATTTTTTTGTCAATTGTGCAAGTAACATTAAATATAATTTTTTTTAGGACATATTTCATAAAAAATACTATTAATTATAGCATTTGAAACAATATTCCGTGCTTAACTCAATTTTGAATTTTTTGGCGCTTGACGCACTATTGCATAACAGGGTCCATATAGGCCTCTATATTCTGTAGGGGCTTAAAAGTCCCCAAAATGAAGCTCTATTTTTGGACTTTTGGCCACGTTTTCGGGATGTGGATCGACTGTGCGACGGAGGAAGTTCCTAACTCAGTCACCGCATGTTCAGTTTGAAGTTTCGAAATAAAATTTTATTTTAGCAAAGGGTGAAGGACTGCCAAATACAAGGAAGGAGGTTCAGAGGGGAGAGGAGAGGTCCTACTGGCTATTTTCTAAGGCCGCCGAAGGCAGGCGCGACGGCTAGTGAAATAAATTTCCAGTTTATCTTTATATATTTTTTTTTTTAATTTGATTTAAACGAATTTTATCGAATCATAAATTTTTGACAGTGAAAAGTTAATAAAATTTAAAGCCTAAACATGTTTTCCATTTTAAAGGCGATTAAAAAAAATAAATAAATAGTATAAAATTCTAAAGCTAATCTAAGTTGGAGTAGCAAAAACGGGAATAACATTCGAAACAATTGCGAGAACATTAAATAGAACCCTAGGAGACGAGGCTATATTTAATATTTACTCGATTAAGTCCTCATAGTCTTGAGTTAATTAAGACTTGGCGAATTGCTTAACGTTCAGTTTAAGGTAAAGAGTGAAAAATCTTCATCGTCGTCAGTGACAAAGTTTAATTAATTTTCTAACTCTTGAAGCGAGCGACATTAAGTCCAATCAGGAGGGGGGGGGAAAAGGGGAAGTTGCACTTTGGGACGAATATTCCTCAATCAAATGGAGGGGGAGAAAAAAAAAACAACAGAGACATTTGGGTCGAAAAGAGGGGAATGAGAGAGAAATAATTTCAGAGAAAAATTAATAAATGCAAATTGTTCAATGGTTGTATTTAAATGTAGCGTAAATTATTCATTCACTTTTAAACAAAAAAATTAAGAATTTTACTGTTAAAAAGTAAGAAGCAATTTAAAGGCCTAATAGGTATATTCTCGTTAAAATTTAACATCATAAATTGGGTGTTAAAAATCAGCCTTAGAAAATGCTATTCTCTAAACCAAGGTTTAACAGCGACGTTAACATTTTACTTTTTAGCACCAGGCGTTAATGATCCTATGTTTTCTGCTTGATCGTGTTTTTATACCCCTCATACCCCTCGATAACCTCTCACGCATGCGCATTACCAACTTTATTTGTTATTCTCAATCCAGTGTAAGCCTATCTGACACACCAGCGTTAAAAAATGCTATTCTCTAAACAAAGTTTTAACAGCGACGTTAACATGTTGCTTTTATCTCAAAGCTGTCAAAAGCATAACCTTATTTTTTAGGTCAAAGACGCCATTTTGATGCATTAAATATGGTGTTAAAATATTAAAGGCACCCTCTAGACCAGCGTTTTCCAAACTGTGAGGCGCGCCCCCCTAGGGAGGCGCGGACTAGTCTAAGGGGAGGCGAGGACTAGTCTAAGGGGAGGCGCGAACCACAGCGAGCAATTTTCCAAATGATTGCTAGTTTTATAAATTGGAATAAATTAAAAAAATATATATATATATTTTTATATTTATATTTATATAATTTATTGTGGATGGAAGTATCAATATTATTAAGGCGGAGTCAAAAAAAAAATTCCAAGACATATAGGCCTACAGCCAAAATTATTTCTTTTATTGTAACGTTTCGGCCACTGGTTTAGACCATCTTCAGAGCCAGATGCGAGAATAAATTAAATTTTGAATGAAAATTAAAATTTCAATTATTCTCACCTCCTGCTCTGAAGATGGCCTAAACCAGTGGCCGAAACGTCACAATAAAAGAAATAATTTTGGCTGCTTGTCTTGAATTTTTTTTTTTTTACTCCACCTTAATATAAATTTATATTTTTTAGCATTAAAAAATGTTTGTTTTTGTATTATTTTACAAAATGAGGAGGGGGGAAGCGTCATATACCTGGTAATTAAATATTTTTAAGGGAGACGTTGTAACAAAAAGTTTGGAAAACACTATTTTGGTGGAATAAAATAAATACAACTTTTTTATTATAAAAGAAATTATAAAGTTTATTAAATAAGTAATTACATCTTAAAGCATTGCGGGCTGACTGAGGCGTCTCTACAGTCGCCGGCTAGCCACACATACGCGCATGCGCCCCACCTGCGTCAGGTAGATAAGTTTTCTAAGCGCATATAGAACATTTTCCCTCTTTTCTTTTTATTTATTTAATTTTTTTAATTTTTTTATTTTCTTATAAAAAAAATTAAAAGTATATAATAAAACAAAAAAAAATTTGTTTAACAAAATTAATAAAAAAAATTAAAATCAAGTATTTAATTTAGTTTGCTTTAAATTAATTGATTATAAAATTCTTATCAAATTCAAAGTAATATAAGGATGTAAATTAAGTTACATATAGTTAATTTATATAATATTGCAATATCTATATTCTATATTACAAAATAAACCAATTTAAAAAAAAAAATAATAAAAAATACATATTACAAACTTTCATACTGCAATCTCTCAGGAGGCCTCACCTCTCTTCCACTTCTAGTGGTCAATAAATTCTCCTTAGCAGGAGATCCTTTTACCGGAGATTTACATTTTTCAAAAATATTTTCATTACTACATTCATTTTCATGATCCAAATAGTTGTCATCTGGGATATGACAATCTCGTTTCAACAATTTCAAATCACGCCTATTCCTCCTCATTACTCGACCATCAATATCTTTTACAATAAATGAGCGCGGAGACAAATGTAATCTGATTACTTTTCCGGGAACCCAATACTTTTTCCTGGGATCCCAGATGCCAACTGAATCACCTAAATTTATCTCCGGTAAAAGTTTACAATTTCTATCATAATACCTTTTTTGGATATCCCTTTTTTCAATCAACTCTCCTTCTATTTTATTCACTTTAGATTTTAATAAATTTTCACAAATAGGCAACTTCGTTCTTAAAATTCTATTAAAAAATAATTGAGCAGGGGAAAACCCATGTTGCTTCAACGGACTATTTCTATATTGCATCAAACTCACATAAACATCCTTCCCCTCCTCTACCGACTTTTTAACAATATCCTTCGCAATGGCCACCCCCTTCTCCGCCAAACCATTCGCCTGAGGATAGTTGGGGCTCCTAAACACCAAATCAAAATTCCATTGAGTCGCAAAATTCTTCAACTCATAACTATTAAACGGCACATTATCACAAACGATAACATCCGGGACACCATACTTTGAAAAAATTGACTTAAATTTCCAAATCACCCCCCTGACCGACTTATCCTTTAACATAGCCACCTCCAACCAATTTGAATATGCATCGTACAACACCAAATAAGAATGGTCATAAATCGAAAAAATATCACACCCCACCCTTTTCCATGGGCGATCAGGCAATGGGTAAGGAAGAAGAGGTTGCTTACAATTTCTCATTGAAAATTTCTCACAAATTTTACAATTACTTATAAAATTTTCAATGTCACTATTAATCCCGGGCCAATACAAAATTTGACGCGCTCTATTTTTCGTTTTCTCCATCCCTAAATGCCCCTCATGCAAAAGCATCAACATCTGACCCCTCAAAATTTTTGGCACGACGACCTTGGATCCCAAAAACACAAGACCCTGAGCGACACTCAAATCCTCCCTACACTTCCAATAGTTTAACAAATACACCGGAACATTTCTTTTTTCATTAGGCCACCCCTTATTTATAAAATTTATCAATTCAATCAACTCCTTATCAGCTTCCGTTTCTTTTCTAAATTCAAATTTCCTTTTTTCAGACATCGCTAATCTAGTAACTAAAGAGTCCAGACACACTTCTAATTCACCCGCCGAGTCATTATCCCCACCAATCATAGCGGCCCTTGACAATGTATCCGCTATAACCAATTCTTTACCGGGCAAATACTCCAGTTTTAAATTGTAATTAATTATTTTTAATAACATTCTCTGCAATCTAGGAGATATTTTATCCAAATCTTTTTTAGTTAAATTTATCAAAGGTTTATGATCCGTATTTAACACCACATTTCCATGCCCATAAATAAAAGTGTGAAATTTTTCACATGCAAACACAATAGCCAACATCTCCTTCTCAATCTGAGCATATCTCTGCTCACTCACATTCAAGGATCTTGACACAAAAGCCACCGGCCTACCACTCTGAATCAGACACGCGCCCAAACCATCCCGTGAAGCATCAGTCTGAATCAAAACGCCCAACCTCGGATCAAAAATCGATAACACTGGCGCACCAACAATCAATTTCTTTAACTCGACAAAAGCTTTATCACAGTCCTCATTCCACTCAAAATTTACTTTATCACTCGTCAATTTCCTCAAGGGGGCAGTCACTGCTGACAAATTCGGAATATACTTCGATAAATATTTAGCCAAACCTAATAGTCTAAGAATATCCTTCTTATCCTGAGGAGTGGGAAATTCTAAAATCGCCCTAGTATAATCCTTATCAGTAGACACCCCATCTTTAGAAAAAACATGCCCCATAAATTTCACCTGACCTTTTTTAAATTGAATTTTCTCAGGATTAAATTTAATATTGTTTTTCAAGGCCACACCCAACACAGCCGACAACCTTGCATCATGCTCCTCTTCGGTCCCCCCAGTGATTATAATATCATCAAAATAAACATTAACTCCTGGGAGATGCCCGAATAAATCATAATTCATTTTTTGAAACACTTCACAGCTACTAGTCAAACCAAAAGGCAACCTTAAAAACTGATATCGGCCGAAGGGTGTAGCAAAAGTACACAAATCCGCACTTTCATCATCAATAGGGACCTGAAGATAGCCATCTTTCATATCCAAAACAGTAAAAAACTTATTGTTCCCTAATTTAATCGCTATATCATCAATTGTTGGAATTAAATAATGTTCTCTCCTAATTGCTTTATTAATATCTCTACTGTCAATACACAGTCTCAAATCACCATTGGGCTTTTCTATTATCACTAAAGGATTTAACCAATCAGTCGGTTTAGTAACTTTTCTAATAACACCTCTTTTTTCTAAATCACTTAATTTATTTCTAAGTCGTTCATGCAATGCCAGAGGCACTCTCCTAATAGGGTGAATCTTTGGACTAATTGACTTATCAATAGTAATATGATGAGTTTGCGGAAACTTTCCCAATCCTTCAAAAACAGTTTTAAATTTATTTTTTAAATCATTCAAAGAATTATATGTATTATAACATTTATTTATTTCAACATTATCCATTCTGCGAATTAAATTTAATTTCAAACAAGCGTCCAAACCCAATAAAGGTGTTTCCAAAGTTTCCACCAAAACAAATTTAATGTAACCCCTGTAATTCCCATTGACACACCATAGATTAACTTCACCCTTAGGCCTCCAAGTAAATTGAGGACTTCCATAAGAACGCAAAGTAATACGAGTCCCCCTCACACAATCACTTTCACTAGCTAACCTCTCGTACAAATTATAGGGTAAACAGGAAATTTCAGCCCCCGTATCAAGTTTAAAATCCACCTCCATATTATTAACAAAAATAGACTTTTTCCACACTGCATTTTTACTACTTTTCATCAAACATTCCTGTTCCCCAAACAGAGTATCAATAAAATAAAATTCACCCTTATCACTCACTTCATTAATCGTTTTAACTTTACACATTTTCGCAAAATGGCCCTTCCTCTTACACCTAAAACACTCACTATCAAACGCCGGGCACTTTTTAAACTCATGACGAGAATCGCATCTCCAACAAACTCGACCACCGAAACGTCCCGTAGCTGAAGTGGCCGAGACAACCGCACTCGCGGTCCCCGACGCCAACAAAGGTTCCTTTTCTTTGGGCACCTTGGAAAGAGCACTGCTACACAAATCCAACGAAGACGCCGTCTCTTCAGCCAGTAGCTTCTTTACTTGCAATTTACTTAACTCCAGCGATTTGCTGAGAGAAATGGCCTTCTCTAAAGTCAAATCCGACTCCCTGAGAAGCCTCTCCTGTAGCGATTTATCTTTCACTCCCAATACCAATCTGTCTCTCACCATATCATCAGGCTTATCATATTCACAAGTTTTCACTTTCGTTTTTAATTCAGTCACAAACGCATCTATATTTTGTCCTTCCTTCTGAATCACATTATTAAACACAAAACGTTCAAAAATAACATTTCCCTTTGGCGAACAAAACTGCTCAAACAAAGACAACGCAGCTTTATATTTCTCCTTCTCATCCTCCTTGATAGTGAAGGTATTATAAACCTCCAAACCCTCCTCACCAACAACATTCAATAGCATCGCCAACTTTCGATCATCCTTCATTTCACCACCACCAAATGCGACCAAAAAAATCTCAAACTGCTGCCGAAACTTCTTCCAATTCAACGAAACATTTCCGCTAAAACTCAACGGCGTTGGAGGCTTAAAAGACAATCCCTCCATTTCCACCTGACACCATGTATTATTTTGGTGGAATAAAATAAATACAACTTTTTTATTATAAAAGAAATTATAAAGTTTATTAAATAAGTAATTACATCTTAAAGCATTGCGGGCTGACTGAGGCGTCTCTACAGTCGCCGGCTAGCCACACATACGCGCATGCGCCCCACCTGCGTCAGGTAGATAAGTTTTCTAAGCGCATATAGAACAGTGTTAATTTATCATTCATCTGCCTTGAGAAGCGGGTAATATAAATATTAAAATTGCACTAAAGTACACCCTAAAATTTTCTGGCTGTCATTTAATTCTTCACGTCTTTTCACATTTTAAATATAAATATAATATTTAAACATGGATAATTTTATTGAAAATGAATTGATTTTAAAGCTAAATTCCTATAAATAAACAAATATTAGTTATACTTACATGCAAATAAATCATTAATTTTAAAATTTGATGAGCAAGTTTATTAATCCTTGATCAAAATCAAAAAGATAATTTTATTATTTTCATATAAATTTTTATTCAGGGCTTTTTTATGGCTAACCACTTTGTGTAAGTACACTTGTTTTGGCTAAAACAGCCATAAAAATACTTTAAATAAATTATAGGGTATATATATATACATGAAAATAACAGTCACTTTAACCAAGGATAAATCTACTTCCTCATCAAATTGAAACAGATACTATAGACTTTAATCAACCAATTGAATTGATTTAATCCTTTGTTCTATTAAAGAAATAATTTTTCTTATTCATCTTTAATCCTATATGTAAATAATGTAAATGCTTGGGCTTCAGGGGGAAAGGAAGCGGTTTCTAGGCGCCCCAAGTCTTCGAGCCTAAGTTGAAAGTAACAGTAGGCTCCAAACCCTCAGCTGCTGTGAGCAGTCTAGAAAGGTGAATGGAAAGCAGCTATTGTGTTTAAAACCAGCAAATTGAAAAAATGAAGCACCCACCGAAACCTAATCAATGTAATGTAATCGTTTGATCTGTGGTATACAAAAATAAAAAACCTATATAAAAAGTTTTAATGCTATTCATTTGAAAATTGTTTGATTTAATGTTAAAAAAATTAAAATTAGAAAGACTGCGATCGTATCAAAAATTTGATGTTTGATGGAAATACAAGCTTGAATTGAAAAAGTGGGTACCGAACAGGAATGCCATACTTGGAATTGTGCTTCTGCGGGACATAATGAATAAAATATTATTACATTTTTTCTGGAAGAGCTTTTTAACAATACAATTTAAATTTTTATTAGATCGGTTAGAAATGCAGTGATATATATGCTAAATAGTAAAAACAAAAGTAAAATTTCTAGAGACAGTGAAATTAAGTAATTTATAAAACTGTTTTGATAGCTGGAGTAAATTAAAATTTTCGGAAACTCTTTAATAAGAAAATTTTAAAGAAACTTTGAATAAATTTTACCTTAAAAACCGTGTACCGGTACAGAATTACAAAATGTAACAACAATAAACACACACTCAAGTAAACTGTAATCTGTGAAATATTTATGAATTTCAGCTTATTGCGTGAACGTTCAGAAATGTTTGCAAAGAAAAATAGGGGATTTCCAGCCCGAGTCGAAATTTACTTCTACTTTTATCCCTCTGGCCCTGAATAAGTCGATTTGGAGCACTGTAAGCCGACCTAGCTCCGACTTTGAACCCTGAGATCACACCATTTATCAATAGGCCCTAGCTTTTATTCCTATTCCCCGAACTGGCAAAAATGGAAATTTGTACCATTTTGGGGTTCAAAGTCGGACCTAATTTAACATTCAATAGATCTAGGGAACCATTTGATTTTTCTGCGTGACATTTAAATATGTTTACGGAACAAATCTTTCTTGTACTGGATTGTTCCCGCGCATTGCGGGACGACTGGCATCCTTGGCCCCAAAAACTCTGTAAACAACAAATAGTAAGAACTGCAAGGGCTACGATGTTAAAATTTTATGCGAAAACCGTCGATGAGTGCCATCAAATATATACAGTCAAAAATAATTCATTACACCACCATGAAGTGTGATTTTATGTTGTTAATAAAAAAATACGCCCACCTGTATTTTACTGACCACCAGCTGTCTTGAGGAAGGACGCGACTTGCGTCCGAAACGTTGGCAATCGAAATAAAAATTGGGTAAAGATTGATTAAATTTTTGTCTGTTTTCTTTCTTGATTGCCATCCTACTCGTATTCATTAATTGTACAGCTATCCTCACTATTGTTAAAATTTTATTTTCTGGAGTCGTGTCTTGGCGTGGTGTATTGTGAGGTATTCTTTCGTTGTCCTAAGAGCGCTCCGTTTATGCGAATTGTGTGTCGCTGAAATTGTAATTGTCATTTATTCTCGCCTCCGGCTCTGAAGATGGCCTAGTCCAGTGGCCGAAACGTCAGCCCGGAACGTCAACAATAAAAGGGGTGCATATGCCTTGAATTTTTTTTGACTCCATAATAAAATTTTATATTTAAGTTAGAAATTCTCTTGGCACGTAACATAAAATTAGTCTATTATAAATATATCGGTAACTTGTGTAAAATTTAAAACATAAGTTTTTTATATTTGAATTTAAAAGGAAATGAACTTCGTGAATCAAAAATGAAGGAAAAGCCAAAATCTCACATACAGGGAAAAGTTTGAATAGTCACCAATCTGAGGCAAAACATGTTTGATCACTATAATAATGATATGTGAACGCATTCGATGGCACATCTGGAGCTTTTATTTTCCCAAAACAAATTAAACACCCACCTCCGATCCATAATAATTTTCTTATTTTCCAAGAGCGTTAACATTAAAAAATTTTCCTATTTAATTATATAAAATTATAAATATAGAAGAACCTCTCTAAGCCTTGTTTCTTTTGAAGTAAAAATTTTTTTACTCGAAGGTAAAATTATCCTTTGATCTTGCAACACACGTTTTGCATAAAAATAAGGAGAATGACTTTTTTTTAACACAAATGACCTCTCAAAGCCCATTTTTATTTAAATAGTATATGACCCTTTTAAAAAGTTGCTTTGCACATGCTGCTTATCGCAGGATATGTTTTAGATCTCTTAAAACAAATATAAGAAATCTGGTGTGACTGGCGCACATAAAACACACAACTTTCTCTTACCCTTCGGTAATCGAAAGTTGTGTTCTGTGCTTCTTGTCACACCAGATTTTTTTGTGTCGACATGTATTTAGTTTTCGACAGCAGGGTACAATTGAATTCAAGATGTAAATTTAGCTCGCTAACCTCTACACCAAGCCCCGAGGGCAAGATGTAAATTTATAAACGTGGGAAAATATTTATATTTTGTTAGCATGGCAACCATTTCTCTTAACTTTTCTATGGAGTACAAGAGTAAAGTGGTCTTCACAAGATTTCAATGACAAAATGAGAGTATACATTTTAAAAAGAATCTAAAAAAATAATTGATTTTTGAATTAAAAAAAAAAATCGTTGTAGCGAATTTTGAGGAAATCGAAAAAAAAAACTGAAAAACTATATCAGTAAAGTACTAGTACTTTTTGGTCGATTTTTTTCAAAAGCTTCGTGTGTGTAGTTAAGAGAAATAAAAATATAAATTTTAAATGAAATAAATATTTAATGAATTTTTTTATAGGTTGTGAGAAATTCTCTAAGGAAAAATTTTGATTAAATATTTAATCAAATAATCTTAATTTTTTGTAGTTTTAGTTAATTACTAAAATCAGAAAAAAATTATCTTTCTAATGGATCTTCTGAGAAAATATATCAAATTAGATCTCTTTATCCCGGTTAGAGATGTTGACAAATGCCAATATTAATAGCTCAGGTCAACAAGGACACTAAAATTTAGACCCGTTATCCTTTTAAAATATGCAGATAGTGGAAATACATAGAAATATTAAGTTTCAGTTCAATCGTAGGTGATTTAGTGGTGCAAAATACCACTAAAAGCTTGGAAAAATCTAATTTTTTCAGTTTTTTTTTTTTTCTATTTTGGACAGGTCTAATATAATTTTTACAAACCCTGAAAAACAAATGTTTACAATATTTTGTGGTTCTTTAGCTTTCCAAAAAATCATTCATTCGAAAAAATATGTATATTATTAACGAAAAAAATAGTTAAATACTAGCTGCGGCGCCTAGCCGCTTCGCCCCCCTGGACGCTCCTCATCTAGCTCGGGCCCGTCTTTTCTTAATTATGAAAAAAAAAATTATTATTACTTCCAATCCAGAGCCTGCTTGAGGATTTATTTACATTCATAGATTAGGTAAATGCAAAGAATACATAAATATTTCTCTATACATTTCCTATGGAAAAAATCGTAACTTTAAGAATTAATAACTCAAAAAGTTATAAGAATTTCGTGATGAAAATAGTAATCTCTAGAAGGCCCTCTTCAAGCATAAAAAATTTCGTTTCAAAATTCCAACCGAAAGTTGACCAAATAGAGCGTGACAGACAGACAGACGGACATTAGCGAATTATACCCAAAATCACTGGCCTGTGTAATCTTAAAGCCAAGGGGTGCTGGTTCGGATTTGAGGCAGTCCGATGAATATTTAAATCATTTGGATACCAAATGCTAAAAATACCTGGATCCCAATAAATACCGTAATTAATATTAAGTATCGTTAACACAGCCGAAAAAAACTTAATAAAGATCTCTCTTTTTTACAATTAGATTTGATTTGAATCTTGAAGAGATAAAAAGAAAAAGGGACACTTTTACAGATAGGCGCACATGTCACATTAAATCAGTGAAGTCAAGTTTTAAATTGCTTGAGTAGGTTAGTTAATATCAAATAAAAATCCAATACTCCCTCCCCCTCACACTCTATACATGCCACATATAGATTCCATCAGCTCTAATTTGAATAGAGATATCTAGGATAGAAATAGAGAGTATCGAATTGCGGATGCCAGATGTTAGAAGTCTTCTCAGACTAACCTCATGTTAGGAACAGTGGGAGAGAGGGGTCGGTCTTAGCAAGCCCGGAAACCCACAAACAACAACTTCCCCAAATGTCCATTAGACTTGAACTAACGATTCTACTTGAGAGCCAGCTGTTTCGCAACCGGCGGATTATTAATTGGCCAAAGAACAATCATCATTTCCTTTATAGATAGATACGAATCGTGTATACAGTATTTAAAAAAATTATTTTACTTTTTAATCAAAAACTCTATTCTATTAATATCATCTAATTTTAAAGGAAAATTGAAGGAATTTTTAATCACTTTTATTTACTTTCTCTTACCTCTATATATGTTAATATATATAGTTAGAAAGTATTCATGTCAAAATTCGATGTCGAGATTTTGATGGATATACACGTTTTGAGGTCCCCTGAATCCAAAAAAGTGGTTTTCGCGACATGGTCTGTCTGCGTGTGTGTGTGTGTGTGTGTGTGTGTGTGTGTGTGTGTGTGTGTGTGTGTGTGTGTGTGTGTGTGTGTGTGTGTGTGTGTGTGTGGTCTGTCTGTCTGTCTGTGAACAAAATATCTCAAGAACGAAAAGAGCTAGGAGGTTGAAATTTTATATTTAAGTTAGTCACCCCCATGGGACGTGACACGAAGCTTTTGAACAAAACCATCAAAGAGTACTAATACTTTACTGATACACTCTTTTTCAGTTTTTTTTTCGATTTTCTCAAAAATTCGCTCCAAATGATTTTAATTTTTTTTATTTCTGCCCGTTTAGCCACGCGCCAGGGGGCCAAAATGTTTACAAAATAGATAATAAAAATTAAATAAACCGTACAAAATTAGATTTTAATTAAAATTCAAAAATCAACTATTTTTTAGATGCTCATTAAAATGTATATTCTCACTTTGCCATTGAAATCTTAAGAAGCACACTTTACTCTTTGTAATTCGTAGGAAAGATAGGAGAAATGGTTGCCATGGTAACAAAATATAAATATTTTCCCATACTTATAAAATTTTCTTGAAATTCGAATGCGGGGGAAAAACTGTGTACGGGGTCGGAAACTAAACATATGTCAACACAAAAATCTGGTGACATGCACAGAACACAACTTTTCTTGCCGAAGGGTGCAAGAGAAAGTTGTGTCCTGTGCGACCAGTCACACCAAATTTTTTTTAATTCAGTTTGATGGAAGTCCGAGAACTCTATCGCAAGTCAATTGAAGATTATTTTTCAATTTGACTTTTATTTTCTAGAATT
>JAKCPI010012962.1:0-13244 GCA_023213315.1 Euborellia annulipes | reverse complement strand
CTCCGCCTGACAACAGAGACACACAAACCAACTTAGTTACATACTATTACAATTTGCCTATACACAGGCATAGAGGTGTATTATTCAAACAATTTATAAAAAAATTTGATTATTCTATTGTATTTTTTTTTTTTTCAATTTTACAAAATTTTTCATTAATTTATATTTTCGTTTTAAAAAATATAATATAACTTTAAATTTTAAACCTAGTTATTGGTTGATTTTACATGATCAGAGGATCAAGTAGATGCATCAGATTCAGAGGTTCGCTGGCAATGAAAATTCTCCTATTATGGGAATGACGAAAAGATAAAAAAAAAATTTGGTACAGATGATTTTAATTTACCTTTTCAAATTTAAAATGATTTCACTACCCCCCGGGTGGGGACTTAATTGTGGCGCACACTGTATAACCTTTCGACCCTATAAGCAGACGAAAATCCAGGGATGATATGAAGGTCCCCCCCAAAAAAGAAATAAATAAAAATTTAGAGATAAATATAACTACCGTAAAATTTTTTTTAAATTCTTTTGAGATAATCATCCAGATCGTCCTACCCACACACCCCTCCTAAAAATTTTCTGGCAACAGTCCTGCAGGAATTTACTTAGTTAAATAATACAGCGTTAATTAAATAATAATAATAATAACAAATGACAGGTGTACCATATGTTGACCTATTTTAACCAAAACCCTTCATACCGTATATTAGAGTTTGTTTAAAATTTCAGCTTTCTAGAACTCATAGTTTAGATTATATTTTTGATTTTTCGATTTAGAGGACCTTTCCATTGGAATTTCAATTTCGAAATTTGTTTTTTGACACCAGACTCTCCTTCCTAATTCATGAAATTTTAAAATACAAATGAAAAGTTTCTCGAGTACTTATTTCGTATTATTTTCTAATTATTATATTACTTAATAAAAGTAAATAGAAGAACAATTATAAATAAACACTTATATTTCGAGATTTACTGCAACATCACTGCTGCCCTCAATTCTTGTTGAATAATAAATCTCTATTTACCAGACGGTAATTATCTAAACATTCGTCATAACTGACATTATTATTACAAAGAAAATGACTTCAATCCCATTTCTAATCTGATAATTATGAATGGATTTAGCGCGCAGACGGGGATTCCATAATTTCAAATAATGTTAATTGAAAATTTTTATCATTCATCATCAATAATTGTTGCAAATGAGGTACTTGGATTGTTTCAAAAGAAATAAAAATTATTTCCTATCCTGGAAATTTCATATTTTTCATTTCCGGTCAAAAATTTCTACTCCGTCTACTTATGCAGTGACAAATTTGTTTTGTTCCAACTAATACAAATTTATTTTATTATTTTTTTTTTTTAATTTTGTTCGTTTAGTCAATTAAAAATTCAATTTATTTATTTCTCAGTTGGCTGCATTCTTTTTTCGTCTCTAAAATGCATACAGCTTTTACTTAAACTGATTAATTCTATTTAATGAAAAATACACAAATAAATGGAATTAAACAAAAAACAAAAGTTAATACACCAACTCATACACCTACCTTCCCATCATTCTTGGGTAGCCAATTAAATTGAAATTGAGACGGGATGGGAACCCGCGGTACAGAAGGCCAGCACGCTAACCACTGCACCAAGACCCGAGAGGCCACTATTGTTCATTTTGATTAATCCCCAACAAATAATTTGACATCAAGTTGAACCGGTCACATAATATTACTAAACTTGAATCATTCAACGACATAAAGACTTCACTTTTTTATGATAATTCTCTTTAAAATAAATCTAAAAATATTAATATATGCATAAATTAATATAATATAGGCTATATAAAATATTATTTTCTTTTGCATATAAAGCTTTTAAGACTATTCAAAAATTTATTATCTCATAATCATTAAGTCATTTATAATATGATAAAATGCTCGCGAATTTTTTTTTATGTTTCATTCCTTTGATACATTAAGTTTTATATTTTTACAATATTTAAAGGCCATGACATTTTGTAAATGTTTTATTGATTTTTGCCAATTTTAACGTTAAAATTATCCACCAACAGAACTAATGCAATACCGAATGCCCCTAGACAATATGTTACCACTAGAGCCCGGAGGTTCATGCAAATGCATGTTTGTATAGAACCTGAATAGGTTCCTGAAACTTTGTAGTTATCCATTTCACGAGTATCCGTTTCGAAATAGCCCTATTTGTTGCGAGCATATGTGCATATTTCAGCATTTTTTTTTTGGAGAAATTTCATGCATGTTTTGCCAATTTTTAACCAAAACAAACTTCTTTTCATGCATATTTTAACATTATTTTAAAGAAAAAAGCTTGTTTTGAATATTTTTGGGTAGTTGCTTTTAAATAAGGACAGCTATGAGCAGCCTTTTTCAATATCATCACAGCCATTTCCATTCTTGATTGAACTGTAGTTGCTTTTAAAGTATAATTTATGTGACAAAAATTAAAAAGTATTTTTAATATTTTCATACTTTCGCGCTTTACATGCGATATAGAAAGATCATTTTCTGTTCAAGAACTTGTTTTCAGATAAACGCATGTCCTTTAATTTTATAGTGCATTGATGCATGCATATTTTAAGGTTTGATTGTGCATGAAGGACTCTAGTTATTAGATAATCTCCTAACTAAAACCAGCTCTTTCTATATTAATTTGAATTTGGTTATAGGTTATTTACGTCTCTTGGATAAATAGTAAATTCATCAGAGTAAAATTTCTGTTTTCCCTCTTTTATTAAGAGGGTATTTTTATAAATTAATGAAAAGTATTTCACTATTTTTTTTTTCCAACTAATAATTAATTTTATTTTTCATTTTCGATTTATTGTTACATTTTCTTGTCTCAGGTGAAATATATTATTTCGGAATCGCATTCTAGTACTGAACAGCAGGTATTTATGGGCTTAATGATAACTTACTTAACAATCTGACTTGGTACAACTTTCATTAATTTAATTAGTTGTTAGTAAAGTTTCTCAGATCCTAAACCAGATAAATGTTTTATTCTATGTTAAGTTAGAATATCTGCAGACTAAACCAATTTAATAATAATCCACCCCACTTATTTTCTTTGAAGGAATATCTTCAGTCAATTTCATAAACTTTCCAAGTATTATTAGTATATTTCATTTTGAACTCTAATAATAAATTATTATTTCAATTCAGAGAATATAGGCTATATTAATTTGGGATTAAAAAGCTTAAAAGTTAATTAATTTTATGAAAACACTAATTAAGAATATTAATTTTACAATATTAATACAATATCTTCATTGGAGTTAAATTTTAATTAACTTCTTATTATTTTTGAAATTCAGATTAAAGTGTAATGTAGGGTGAGTGCACCAGTAACAAACCAATTAGCAGAAATTTTGAAACAAATTTTGATAATGTGACTCAATTATTGAGACAATCATTGCAAAAAAAAATCAGCGTACTCTTTATCTACCATAGAATCATGTAGCCTATTCAAATTTTCTTAATAGCTATTAAGTTTTTTTTTATTTAATAATGAATGTGGAAAGTCGCAATGTTCCTAAGGTTGACCAGATTGTACCAGTAATATACCAGATATTGTACCAATAGTAAACCAGTAAATAAAACGAATTCTTTTAATGAAGAATAATTTTATTATTAATAATAACAAGTTTTTGTATTAGTAATCATCACAAATTTTCATCATTCTATTTATTTATTTATTAGGCATTTAGCTGCGAGGCTTTCTTGCCCTTACAATAAGTGATTAACAATTTAAAATTAAAACAATCACAATAGATTTAACATAAAAAACCCATCTTCATCTTTTCCTCATCTTCCTTGTTCACATTAAATTTCGCCATATAAGTTTATCCTTTTCAGGAATTGAAATAATTTATTTCCATTGGATTTAAGGTTCAAAATCTCTTCTATTCTTGAAGGTAAGCTCAATTCTCTTCTAACTTCACTATATTCAATACACTCGGCCAGTATATGTTGAACAGTCCAGGCAGTTTCATTCTACAAGTTTCATCTAATACTTATGCTACAAAGCCCGTAAAAAACTTTTGATTTCATCCATCTCTTTTCTGACTTTTACCAATGCTCCATTCTTTATTAATACTTTAAATTTGCATGCCACTTTCTCAAAGCAGTTTCTGTTACCAGACTTCTAGAAATGTTGATAGATTCAGCGTGACGTGCAACTATATCTGGATTTAAAAAACTGGAAAACCATTTTCTGCCCGGTATATTATCTTTAAAGAGATTTGGTCGTTTCTGTTCAATTATAATTTTTTTAACTGTGTCAACAACTACCATTTCTTTATTGAGTGCAAATTCTTTTTTTTGCCATCACTATTATTCAAGTTTTAAGCAAGGATTCTTCTTACTTGGTCAATATAGTGAGAGGTCCCATTTTTCTCTGTACAGGGATCTTCATTTTCATTTTATTTATGAGAGTTGTGTAGGGAAAATTATATTTTAGGCATGTTTCTCTAATTTTTGCGCCTTTGCTTATCTCGTCTCTCGTTTTTATGACGTGTTCCTCCATATTTGAAAAACGTTCTTTACGGTGGCATTGTGTTTGTAAAAAATCTGGTGTGACTGGCGCACAGCACACAACTTTCTCTTACCTTCGGTAATCGAAAGTTGTGTACTGTGCTTGTCACACCAGATTTTTTGTGTCGACATGTATTTAGTTTCCGACAGTAGGGTACAATTGAATTCAAGATGTAAAATTTATAAGTATGGGAAAATATTTATATTTTGATACCATGGCAACCATTTCTCCTATCTTTTCTATGGAGTACAAGAGTAAAGTGGTCTTCAGAAGATTTCAATCACAAAATGAGAATATACATTTTATAGAGAATCTAAAAAATAATTGATTTTTGAATTTAAAAAAAAATCGTTGGAGCAAATTTTGAGAAAATCGAAAAAAAACTGAAAAAGTGAATCAGTAAAGTGCTAGTACTTTTTGGTCGATTTTGTTCAAAAGCTTCGTGTCACGTCCCATGGGGGTGCCTAACTTAAATATAAAATTTCAACTTCCTAGCTCTTTTCGTTCTTGAGATATTTTGTTCACAGACACACACACAGACAGACACACAGACACACAGACAGACCATGTTGCAAAAACCACTTTTTTGGATTCAGGGGACCTCAAAACGTGAAGATCCATCAAAATCTCGACATCGAATTTTTGACATGAATCCAATACTTTCTCTCTATATATATATTACATATATACATAGGTAAGAGAAAGTAAAAAATGTAGGTGGTGAATTACTGGAACAAATTCATAGTGTAGATGTTACCAGTAATAAACCACTGGTCTACAACTGGAACTTTGTAATTTTTACTTTCTCTTACCTCTATATATATGTTAATATATATAGAGAGAGAAAGTATTGGATTCATGTCAAAAATTCGATGTCGAGATTTTGATGGATCTTCACGTTTTGAGGTCCCCTGAATCCAAAAAAGTGGTTTTCGCGACATGGTCTGTCTGTGTGTGTGTGTGTGTCTGTCTGTGTGTCTGTGTGTGTGTCTGTGAACAAAATATCTCAAGAACGAAAAGAGCTAGGAAGTTGAAATTTTATATTTAAGTTAGGCACCCCCATGGGACGTGACACGAAGCTTTTTAACAAAATCGACCAAGGAGTACTAGCACTTTACTGATTCACTTTTTCAGTTTTTTTCGATTTTCTCAAAATTTGCTCCAACGATTTTTTTTAAAATTCAAAAAATCAATTATTTTTTAGATTCTCTATAAAATGTATATTCTCATTTGTGATTGAAATCTTCTGAAGACCACTTTACTCTTGTACTCCATAGAAAAGATAGGAGAAATGGTTGCCATGGTATCAAAATATAAATATTTCGCTATACTTATAAATTTTACATCTTGAAAATCGAATTTATTGTACTGTCGGAAACTAAATACATGTCGACACAAAAATCTGGTGTGACAAGCACAGAACACAACTTTCGATTACCGAAGGTAAGAGAAAGTTGTGTGCTGTGCGCCAGTCTTTCGATTACCGAAGGTAAGAGAAAGTTGTGTGCTGTGCGCCAGTCACACCAGATTTTTTCAGTAGTTTATTATAATAATGTATTCAGTGTATAAAGTAAATACAAATGTAAAAGAAAAAAGAAAAAAAATTATCAAAAAGCTTAATCACGAGTTGTAGACAAAATGGAATATTACTGGAACATCATTGAATTCGTGTTCCATTAGTTTACCAATGACAACCATTGATTTAAATTAGCATTTTCTAATGAAATAAGACATAATATTATTAAATATTATTAATATATGTATTATACTATGTAGTTAATTCGAAAATAGATTGCAATGATTGAAATAAACAAACATTTAAAAAGATTAAAAAAACTTAGCGTTATACACGTTGCTTATTAAAATGGCCGCCAGGAACGAAGTGAACGATTGTCGTTTTGGATTATGTGAGTTTTAATGATGTAATTGGCGTATACATCACTTGTATCTATGATTACATGATTGGTAGAAGTACAGCAGTCCTACCAAAAGTAAAAAAAGTGGCTGAGAATTCAACAGATGGTTAATATTTCGGTTTGAAGTTTGAAATGGTCTACTACTGGTGCCTGGTGTGGCACTGGTACACCCACCCTATTTGACTTTGAAGATGGAAACGATGTGCGATCAGATTTTTTTTATTTAGGGCCTATTGCATAATTTTAATGGTTTTCAATGAAACCTGTTAGCAATGATGACAAGAAAATAAAAGTGAGGGTTGAATTGACTACCAACCAAGAGCGCCTGCCTTATATATAGCAAGGGTCGAGGGTTCCGATCCCAGGCAATCCGAAGATTTTATTTTGGCCATTAGGATACCAATAAAATTTCTTTGGACTGCCTGGGATCCGAACATTCCGAACATCCGAATTTTGACATTTGTCAACACCTCTAACTCTAGGCCCGGGGAGGGATTCAAAGTTCTGGAAATGGCTGATCTTACATGAATTAAAGCTCGCGATTTATTTAAATAACGAATTGAAAATATGAATAATAAATATTAATAACAAAACAAAATACCATGATAAAAGCAATTTGATAGAGCTTTTAGTTTCGTAGACAAGTCTATGCATTATTATTTTTTTAATTTTAATATATTTATTAACAAAACCACAACTCTGATGAGTTTCCAACTAAACTAAAGTTAAATTAAGACAAAATTGCTAAAGGGGATTTTATTATCAGAGAATTGATGTTTGGCTTTTATCTCTTTTTGCTGGGAACAGTATTCCCTTTATACATTAGTATATATATCATATTCTAGGAAAATTTATTTTAGGTCTAATATAAATGTTCCAATTCTTTTTTAACTGTTCTTTTATTATTTTTTAATTTCATAAATATGCAAATAAATTGATTATTTTTTAAATATGTAGGTCTACACATACCGTAAGATGTAACTGACTTTAAGGGTTTTAGAAAACTTTATGATGTTCGATTAAAAAAAAAAATTCTACACTCATAAAAATTCACATGAGAAATTCATTATTTGATGAGCGGTTGGAGATGAAGATAAAACAAAAATAAAAGAAGTACGTAATATAGGGAAAAAAAACATTGCTTTAAATAACTTGACGTCAGGCTATAAAAGAGAATTTAATAGCTCTAAAAATATTGATTTACATATTAAATGTCCTGATAAAGTCATGTGTTGACCAAACCTCTTATTCTACGTCACCTCAGGGTACAAATTTTCGATAAAAAAAAAAAATTGATTTTTCTTTCATATAAAAATTTAAATTTTTCCATAGCTATTGTTATAAAATAAATGGAAATGTAACTGCAAGTGGTTTTTCTTATTTCATCTCATAGATTTATGTTAAGCCTAGAGAGAACATCGCTATATACATTTATAGGCTACTTTTTGAGTTGTTTTGCTTATCTTAAACTTTAGCCAATGTTCTTTTTAAATGTCTTAATGAATAAAAAAGCGATTCTGCTGTTTATTTTTTAGCTTAATTTGAATTTCTCAACGTCACATTGAATAAATGTGAAGTGATAAAGACACAAATGACCTTTAAAAGGGGGGGAAATTATCAAGGTGAATACTTGATAACAGAACTATAAAAGATATTTAGTCTTTATTGTATTTGTTCATTAAAGTTTTCGCTCAACTTAAAACAGAGTTTTCCCAAGTAGATATGGAAGGAATTCATTTTGTTTTGTAGTAGCAATTATTAAAGGTAATGATCAAAAACAAGAGCAGGCAGGCTTGCATCAATTTACATAAACAGAATCTCACAATGTAAACAAACACGATTTCGCCGAAGGGAAATTGTAGCCGCTGGAAGGAGATGGATGTTCAGATAAAATTTCGATGAAAACCTTGTTTATTAGTTTCATCTCCGTTTTGAATTAAAGGCCATTAAAGTTTTACGAATAGAATATGAATATTAAATCATATGTATTTTGTATGACTTTTTCGGGTAGAACTTCCAGCCTTTTCACTCATATCGATGACAATAGAGAGAGAGCCCAGAGCCCCCAGACAATACTCATTTTCTCACAAATAAAATGTACGGGATAAAGTAGTGTTAGTTCGTACTTTGAGTGTAAGCATATTTGCAAATTTGGGGCGTGGGCCAATTTATAGGTAACCAAGTGCCAAACATGGGTAAAAATAGTACTAATTATACTTATTTTCTCATTCTTGATTTTTACGTATATTTATAGAGAATAATAATAATAATAATAAATAATAAATAAATTTTTATTCAAATAGGAACATTATAACAATAAAGTACAAAGTACAACAAACACATGAATAAATATATGTAATTTAAGTTTACTTGCATGGTCTCTCAATCAAAGACCGTCTGCAATTTTCTTCGAGAGATAGGGCATTCTCAGAAGTTGAATTCCTGGACTAAGGTCCAGCGGTATGCCCACGCCTCTGCCGCATACCTCGCAACGCCCATCCAATTTGCCCCGTCCAGGATACTAATGAGTTCGTCTCTAGCCAGCTCCGCACGACCCAGCCATTTTATTCTTATGTAACTTAGTATCGGGCAAATGGCAACAAAATGGTATGTGTCTTCTCTCTCATTCAAGTTGCACAAACTGCATCGCGCGTCTTCTCCAGACTTCCAAAGTCTGTAATTTAAGTGCAGGGCCTCTCCTCTTATTTTCATTAACCAGCATTTATCCTTGTGAGACAGCGAAGTTCCCAAATAGGATTCTCTCTGCGGGGACAGGTCCAAAAGTTTGTATAGAGTGTGATGTTCCCCGCTCAAAGCCGCCCGAACCGCTCTTTCTCTCTCGCTGGTCTTCAGTGCGTCCTTGAGGGCCTCGAACTCCCCCACCCAGCTCTCCGACCATACTCCTCCTTCGGCAACTCTAACATTCAGCTCATTCGCGAGCTTTTTTAAACTCTGGAACCAGAATATGTTCTTCTCGATAGCCCTCAGTGCCAAGAGCCTAGGCAACCTTCCCTCCGGCAACCTCAATACCCTCAAGATATAGTCAAGATGCAGACTGTTCGTGTAACAATACATTGAGGTCATTCCCGTCTCCAGGGTAATCATGTAGTTAGGCACATTGAGTGGTAACATAAAGATTTTCTTGATAAAGGCTCTTAGCAATTTTTCGACTTCCTCACTCCTTTGGAAACCCCACACCTGGCCACCATAACACATGATCGAGACCGCCACCGCCCAGAAGACGACAAACTTGCTAGACATCTGGATCTTTCTATTTGTCATCAGGAATCTCAGTCCGATATGAAGTGCTGCCTTTGCAGTGTTTAATTTTTCTTTTAGATGATATGTGAATTTAACTTTAGGTGTGAAAAATACCCCCAAATATTTGTACTTATTCACTACCTCTATTGCAGCGTCACCGTATGTCCAGCCACCAAAGGCCCCAAGCCCTCCTCCTCCTCCGAATACCATGATTTTCGATTTGCCTGTATTTAGTTGTAAATTCCATGTTGTACAGTACTTATGCAGGTTGTTAATCATTTTTTGCAGACCCTCCTTTGTTTCACTCATAATTATTATATCGTCTGCATACATTAGTGTCCTGATGTTTACATCTCCTACATAAATTCCTTCCTCAAGAGCTTCATGGACATCATCAATAAATAGAGAAAAGAGGAGCGGGCTCAGCAAACAACCCTGACGGAGTCCCGAATTTAGTTCGAATAAAGGTGTGATGCCGCCGTTACACCATACTCCCGCAGAAGAGCCACCGTTCAGACTTCTAAGACACCTTAACATCTTCGACGATACTCCCTTACAGGACAGCTTATAGATTAGAGCCTCTCGGGGGACAGAGTCAAAGGCCGATGAGAAATCTACAAAAAAACAGTATAGTTTCTTTTTTTCATTTATTTTCAGATGAGCAAGACTGGCCAGGCTGAACATATTGTCAATGGTACTGTATCCTCTTCTAAAGCCGGCCTGGAATTCGCTCAATAATTTGTTTGTTTCCACCCAATTGTTGAGTCTGTTGAGTATAATTCCGGTGAAAAGTTTACAAACCGTATCGATAAAGGAGATTCCCCTGTAGTTACTGGCGATGTTGACGTCTCCTTTCTTATGAATGGGATATATAATGGATTTTTTAAAGGATTCCGGAACTATCCCTGTATCATAAATCTTGTTAAATACCACCAGCAGGCTCAGTAACAGCTCCTCCGGTCCTTGTTTGAAGAACTCATAGGGTATTCGATCCATACCAGGAGCTTTATTGTTCTTGGCTTTGCTTAATACTTGCTCCAATTCCGTCCGGGAAAATTCTGTGTCCAGGTAGGGGTCCATAATGAGGGGTTCAGCATACATTATTAGACTTGAAGTTTGAGGTTGGTTCAAAAGTCTCTCGAAATGTTGAAACCATGTTTCAGTTTTTATTGAGTTTTCAGTAACCCGCCTCGACGGCCTCATGTTAGATACTGCGCTCCAGAATTTTTTACTGTTTTTGCTCTCCCTCAGGTCTTCCACTATACCTTCGAAATATTTCTTTCTCTTTTCATCGCACAGCCCTTTATATTGCTTCTTTGTTTCCATATACAGACGCCTTTTTTCTTCCTGTAGAGTTTCTCTGAAGCAATTTAGCCTCTTAAATGTTAATTTTCTTAGTTTAAAACACTCGTAGTCGAACCATTTTTGATTTGCGCCGAAGTTGGGCCTGTTCCTGTCTGACTTGACTATAGTTGAGTTTCTTATACAATTCTTAATTTCTTCAATTTCATTTTCAGGGTCAATGCTTATTTTCTTCTGTTTAAATGTGTTGAGTTCCACCTTCAGCTTAGCTGTATAAGTCTCTCGTCCTTTTTCCGACCATGGGAGTTTTGGAAGAAGTCCGTCAGCCTTCATTTCTTTCTTAACACCCTTAGTTATCTCCATTAACAATATGATAGGCTGATGATCCGAGAAAATTTGAGTGTCCACTTCAAAGTCCATAACCAATTCCTGTCTCTGCATAGATATCAAGGCAAGATCGTTCACCGACTGCCCCATCCCTCCAATAAAGGTAAGTTTTCCGGTAGTATCGCCTGGAGTACGCCCATTCAAGATCACCAATCCATTGTCACTGCACATTTCCAAAAGCCTTTTACCTCTTCCATTGACGGTCTTATCTTCGGATCTTCTTTCTCGTCTCAGCCTTATATTGCTCAGAATCTCCCCGTCCAGACTCTGTTCTTCTCCCACTCTCGCATTTACATCCCCCATCACTATCAGATCTTTGTCCTGATTCCTCATTAAGAAATCACAGGCATCAAGGTAGTCTTCATCCCAATGATTACAATTTAAGTAGACAGGAAACAAGTATATTGGCCTCCCATAAATAAGGCTTATTTTTATGCTAAGTTTACCCTCCTCACATTCAAAGGAGAACGCAGTATTCGCCAAGGTGGAAACATTCAGACCCAACAATATTCCCCCACTAGCTCTTCCATGTTTAACCGATCGTTTGGCTGGTATCCATCTTATCGAAAAGTTTTTGAAGTATTTCTCACAGGAAAGTTGATCTTCCCGTTCGACAAAGGTTTCAAGTAAGCATATGATGTCGTGTTGATTTACGTAAGATGTAAATTGCAAATCTTTCAGCTTGCACTTGAGACCTGCAACATTATACGATAATATTTTAATAGGGCTGCCACGCATAGACTGGGAATATGCTCGCGCTCAGACGTCTAGCGACACTTTATCTATGTCTGGCGGGAAGTTTAGCCCAACCGATTGGTCTGGCAGCTTACAAATAGTCTTAAAATAGTTTTCTGAATATCAAATATAAAAATCAAGAATGAGAATATAAGTAAAGTTAGATCATCTTTTCGGGAGCTTTGAAGCGTCTGGCAAGAGTTATGGCCGATAGTAAGTGTCTGGCAGTATTGATTATTAATTTTTAACAATATTCTCTAAAACATGCATAAAAATCAGCTCTGAGACTTTGAGAAAAGTTAGTATTGTTTTTACATATCTTTAGCATACGAGCTTATTCATAGCGACACTTTAGGTGTGTCTGGCGTGATGTTTGGCCCAACCGATTGGTCTGGCAGATTAGAAATAGTCTTGAAATAGTTCCCTGAATATCATATATAAAAATCAAGAATGAGAAAATGAGTATAGTTTCATACTTTTTTTGGTAACTTTGAAGCGTCTGGCAAGAGTTATGGCCGATGGTAAGTGTCTGGCAGTATTGATTATTAATTTTTAACAATATTCTCTAAAATATACATAAAAATCAGTTCTGAGACTTTGAGAAAAGTTAGTATTGTTTTTCCCTATCTTTAACACATGAATAGCGACACTTTAGGTGTGTCTGGCGGGATGTTTGGCCCAACCGATTGGTCTGGCAGCTTACAAATAGTTTTGAAATGGTTCCCTGAATATCATATATAAAAATCAAGAATGAGAAAATGAGTATAGTTTCATACTTTTTTTGGTAACTTTGAAGCGTCTGGCAAGAGTTATGGCCCATGGTAAGTGTCTGGCAGTATTGATTATTAACTTTTAACAATATTCTCTATAAATATACGTAAAAATCAAGAATGAGAAAATAAGTATAATTAGTACTATTTTTACCCATGTTTGGCACTTGGTTACCTATAAATTGGCCCACGCCCCAAATTTGCAAATATGCTTACACTCAAAGTACGTACTAACACTACTTTATCCAATAGATTTTATTTATGAGAAAATGAGTATTGTCTGGGGGCTCTGGGCTCTTGGACTACA
>JAKCPI010012961.1:0-11092 GCA_023213315.1 Euborellia annulipes | reverse complement strand
TTTTTATTAAGGTCTTTTTCGGCATCTAAGGCCATTTAAACTTCATCCCTATTTATTTCAAATGATTTGGAGTCAATTCAAATGAAATAAATTTTTCTCGCTTGGGACGGGAAGCGACGGACAAATTTTGAAATATAATAAATAAATACTATTTTTCCACCCCTCTAGTCGATTTTTCGATTTTTTACATATGTAATTCGCTTCTGAAGATGACACATATGGTGTCGAAATACGTATAAAGTGTTAATATCAAATTAATATATTATTGAAACAGCAAACCTTGTGAATTTAATTCTCCTATTAAAATTTAATATTTGATTATTTATTACAGGGGCGTATATAGAATTTTTTAGGAGGTAGGGGAGAGCTCGAACTCATTTTTAAATTTCCCCTCCTCCCATACACAAAAATATTTTTAAAATACTGGATATATCTCAGCTCCGAGGGGCCCGGGTCTTCCTCTCAAAGACAAATTTTCATTAAATTTTTTTTAACCAAATTTTTCTGTTTTCACTTGAGCCCCGACCAAGGCAAAATTTCATTGAATATTTTTTTTCAATCTAAAGTTTTTCTGTTTTCACCTGAGCCCTGAGGAGTCCGGGCCTCGCAGAGACAAATTTTCTTTAATTTTTTTTTACTTTCTCTTACCTATATATGTAATATATAGTGAGAATGTATTGGATTCATGACAAAAATTCGATGTCGAGATTTTGATGGATATACACGTTTTGAGGTCCCCTGAGTCCAAAAAAGTGGTTTTTGTGACATGGTCTGTCTGTGAGTGAACAAAATATCTCAAGAACAAAAAGGCCTAGGAAGTTGAAATTTTATATTTAAGTTAGGCACCCCATGGGACGTGACAAGAAACTTTTTGAACAAAACAAAATTCGCTCAAACGATTTCGTTTAAAATTCAAAAATCAATTATTTTTTAGATGCTCTTTCAAATATATATTCTCATTTTGTATTCAAAATAGTTTGAAGACTACTTTACTCTTTTTTTTTTTAAACATTCACACTTTTTTTCGCTCACACTCCCACTCACACACACATTCACACAGTCTTTTCGGCAACTTAGGCCATATAAGACTTTGACGATAACCGTTGTAGAGAATATATCTATTGTGGGTTCAGGCATTTCTATTTAAGCCATCTGGTATCCAAATGGCTTAAATAAAATCATCGGACTGCCTGGGTCCGAACCCGCGACGTTTGGTATAGGAGGTAGGCACGCTACCTACTACGCCAAACTCGGGGGCTACTTTACTCTTGTACTTCATAGAAAAGATTTGAGAAATGGTTGCCATGGTACCCAGATACACAGTTCGTCTTATGTACGTACATAAGACGAACTGTGCTATCTGGGTAACAAAATATAAATATTTTCCCATGTTTATAAATTTTACATCTTGAATTCTTATATATCGGCGGAAACTAAATATATCTCGACACAAAAAAAAATCTGGTGTGACAAGCAAAGAACACAACTTTCAATTATCGAAGGTAAGAGAAAGTTGTGTGCTGTGCGACCACTCACACCAGATTTTATATACATTGAATATACAGTACTATATAATCGACCGAAACTCCTCAAACGCTAATTTTTCGGCAAGGGTGCAGTACTATATAATCTCATTTGTATCATAAAAAATGGAGGAAAAATAACATTTCTCTCTGAGTCATACAAGATAAAAGATAATCAAAAGAAGAGGAAATTGATTTTTTTTTATAAATTAATCTTTTTAGTTTTTTCAATGGATTGTATAATAAGAATAAAAAGGAAAGAGGGGAGAAACAGACCATATGGAGAAGTGTAAGTGACCAATCTAATCGGTCTCAGGTGGGTGAGATCAATTGAATCTTCTCTCTCTGGCATATGGTCAATTATCAATGTCTATTAGCCTTTCATATGTTGACTAGTATTTTAAATTTAAATAAATTACTTTTATTTATTTGTTTATTAATTGAGATTAAAAAATAAATTTGAATGAGTCATTTTCAAAATATATATCATTTTTAAATAAAAAACTAATTATCTTTTTCTCTATATATATACATATACTAGACGCGCCCCGCCTTCGGCGGGGGCTTTCCGTCTGTAGGGGCTGCGCCCCCTGGACCCCCTTGCTCGCCTACTTACATACATACCGGTACATACATTTTCCCTTTTCATTTTTATATATAGATATTATTTTAACGGTTAATTATTCATGAACTTAAGATTTTTTGTGAATCATATCCTTTCCAGGACTCTCCCGGTACATAGACAAAAAATTTACGCAGAATTCAAAATGTAAATAAATAAAAAAAAATCGTAAACATGGGTAAATATTTATATTTTGTTACCATGGCAACTATTTCTCCTAATTTTTATTTTTTTCTTATTTTAACGGTTAATTACTCATTAACTTATTGTTATTTGTTAAACAAAACCTGTCCGGGACTCTCACAAACATACACAGAAAATTTCATTATAATTGGTTCAGTCGTTTAGGAGGAGTTCAGTCACATACACACGTACAGAAGAATTATATATATAAAGAAGAAGATAGGTAAGAGAAAGTAATAATGATCAGTCCGATTATTTTATCTAAGCCATTTGGATACCACATAAGAATGCCTGGACCCCAAATATATATATTAATGTAATACGAGTATCGTTTAAAGTCTTATATGGCCTGAATTTCCGAAAATACTGTGGGTATGTGTAGGTGTCTGGAATGTGTATGGAAAAAAAGTAGCCTAATAATGATAAATAAACTTTTTTGTTTGCTACGACAAAGAAATTTTTTGAGACAGTTAAGAAAAAAAAGTTTAATCCCTCCCTCAGCCCGCGGCCCGTGGCTCAGAGAGAAGACATTAGCTTCTCGTGCCTCAAGGTCCCGGGTTCGCTTCCCGTCCCAAGCGAGAAAAATTTATTTCATTTGAATTGGCTACCAATTTGAAATAAATAGCCTTAATGCCGGAAAAAACCTTAATCAAATTAAAAAACAAAAATTATCGGGGTTGATAAATTTTGTTTTTTAATTTGATTAAGGTGAGGTTGTTCCCTCCCAAGCAAAGAATTCAAGAAAAAAAAATTTACTCCTCCAAGTAAAAGTTGACTGATTTTGCCTCTTTATATTGGATATATATTTTTTTTGTCACAATGAGTCACTTATAAAAGTAATTAAAAAAAAAAAAAAAAAAAACTAAGGCTGAACGTACACCAATTGAGCAAAACTCTCTTGGACAAAACACTTTGCTCATTGTCAACACGCACCGATTAGGCAAAATGTTTTGCTATTGAGCATTTTTGCCTAATCGGTGTGCGTTGACATTTTTTGCTCACTGGCAGACAAGGGCGGTGAAGAAGTTAAGGGGAGATTTGAGAAAATTTTTTTTTTTTTTGGGAAAAAATTGTGTTTTTAATAAGCTTATAAAATTTTAAAAACTAATACGTACTTAAAAATTTGATTTGTATTTATATTCTGATAAACAACTACAGAATGCACCTTTAAATTACCGATAGGCCTAATAAGAAAAAATTGTGTTCTGTGCGACCAGTCACACCAGATTACCCCCCCCCATCCCCCCCCCCATCCCCCCGAGAAACTCCTCTAGATCCGCCACTGCTGCCATAACATTTTGCCAATGCCAACGCACACCGATTGAACAAAACGCTCAATGTCAAAACATTTTGTTCAATGATGTCGAATCATGCTCAATTATGTTTTGCCTCCCCCGTTTGGGTTGACCCATAGAAAAGCATTGAAAAAATCTGGTGTGACTGGCGCACAGCACACAACTTTCTCTTACCTTCGGTAAGAGAAAGTTGTGTTCTGTGCTTGTCACACCAGATTTTTTGTGTCGACATATATTTAGTTCCCGCCAATATATTAGATTTTATTTTGTAAATTTTTTTTTGGAAAAACATTCACACTTTTTTCCCATTCACACTCAGTTCACACACACATTCACACGGTCTTTTCATGAAGTGCAACTTAGGCCATTTAAGACTTTTACGATAACCGTTGAAATAAATATATCTATTGTCGGGGTTCCCCAGCGCAATTTTTATTTAAGTCATTTGGTATCCAAATGGCTTAAATAAAATTATCGAACTCAGCCTGGGATCCGAACCCGCGACGTTCGGTATAGAAGGTAGGCACGCTACCAACTACTCCAAGCCCCGTGGGCTCCCCAATATATTAGAATTTAAGATGCCAAATTCATAAACATGGGAAAATATTCTATATTTTGTTACCATGGCAACCATTTCTCCTATCTTTTCTATGAAGTACAAGAGTAAAGTGTGCTTCAGTCAATTTTGAGGGCAAAACGAGAATATACATTTGAAAGAGCATCTAAAAAATAATTGATTTTTGAATTTTAATCAAAATCGTTAGAGCGAATTTTGAGAAAATCGAAAAAAACTGAAAAAGTACATCAGTAAAGTACACTAGTACTCTTTGGCCGATTTTGATTAAAAGCTTATTTTCTCGGTCCCGGGGGATGTTTAACTTAAATATAAAATTTCAGCCTCGTAGCTCAATTCCTTCATGCTTAAAATTGAACACACACACACAGACACACACACAGACAGACCATGTCGCGTAAACCACTTTTTTTGGATTCAGGGGACCTCAAAACGTGAAGATCCATCAAAATCTCGACATAGAATTTTTCACATGAATCCAATACTTTCTCTCTCTATAAATATTAACATATATATAGATATAAGAGAAAGTAAAAACAGTTTTAGGCACGTTAGTAAAATTGCTCAATTGGTGTACGTTAAGCCTATAAAAAAATTTAAAAAATTTGATTAGTGAAAAAATTCTTTAAAGTTTCTCTCGCTTAGTATTGTAAAATTAATTAAAATATGATTGATTATATCAAGTGTTTGTTCTCACCGATGATTTTTCTTGCCACTTGTGTGTGTCCTCCTGTCTACCCCAAACCCTCCACCTCATTTTTGTGCTTTAATTAGAGTTTCACTATACACTCTGCTGGTGGTGGTGAAAGAATAGAGAAATGAATCGTTTGGGGTGGAGCAGCTGTTGAAAGGGACCGCGAGAACTGCAACCGGCATTGCGTTCCCAGGGGTCGTCGATTTCACCCCCATGTTGCCAAAATAGTGTGTGTACCACCCTTCTACTCTAATTGCGAGATCAGCACTTTGTTCACATACAACCTGTCTTTGCTTTGTTCAATACAAAATCGTTAATAGTGAAGAAAAAGAAGGCGAATTTTTATATACAACCAACCTACTTAGGCTATATGTCATCTGATAATTTAAATTATATCACGGGATTAAATTTGCATATAAGATGATTGATAGTTAATGCAGCAGGATCTAAAATGCAAACTATTCGATTGTTTAGAGTCCAATATTTATTTATCTCAAATAGAGATTGAAAAGACTTTGAAATACTCTCTTATATAATTAAGACTTTTTTACTTTCTCTTACCTATGTATATATGTAATATATATATAGAGAGAAAGTATTGGATTCATGTCAAAAATTCGATGTCGAGATTTTGATGGATCTTCACGTTTTGAGGTCCCCTGAATCCAAAAAAGTGGTTTTCGCGACATGGTCTGTCTGTGTGTGGGTGGGTGGGTGTGTGTGTGTGTGGGTGGGTGTGTGTGTGTGTGTTCAATTTTAAGCATGAAGGAATTGAGCTAGGAGGTTTAAATTTTATATTTAAGTTAAACACCCCCCGGGACCGGAAAAAATAAGCTTTTAATCAAAATCGGCCAAAGAGTACTAGTACTTTACTGATGTACTTTTTCAGTTTTTTTCGATTTTCTCAAAATTCGCTCTAACGATTTTGATTAAAATTCAAAAATCAATTATTTTTTAGATGCTCTTTCAAATGTATATTCTCGTTTTGCCCTCAAAATTGTTTGAAGCACACTTTACTCTTGTGTTTCATAGGAAAGATAGGAGAAATGGTTGCCATGGTAACAAAATATAAATATTTTCCCATACTTATAAATTTTACATCTGAATTCAAATATTCCTTACTGCCGGGAACTAAATCTATGTCGACACAAAAAATCTGGTGTGACAAGCACAGTACACAACTTTCGATTACCGAAGGTAAGAGAAAGTTGTGTGCTGTGCGCCAGTCACACCAGATTTTTTTTTGTTGTGAACCTCTTGGCATTTATTTATTTATTATTGACTACTTCTCGGAAATTTATTGAGATCTGCGGATTGATTTGTATAATATACAGTTTCGGTTCATCAGCGAACCATCATCAGGCCTAAAATTTTGCAAATTAGTTATCAGATCTCAATAAAAATTTTCACAAATAAATATTTGATATTTATTTCTTAATAAATTATTCGTAGCCCCCGGGTTTGGCGTAGTAGGTAGCGTGCCTACCTCCTATACCAAATCGCGGGTTCGGACCCCAGGCAGTCCGATGATTTTATTTAAGCCATTGGATACCAGATGGCTTAAATAGAAATGCCTGAACCCCCAATAGATATATTCAATACAACGGTTATCGTAAAAGTCTTATATGGACCCTGTTACGCATTAGTATGTCAAGCGCCAGCTACCGAGTTTTGAGGAAATTAACATTAGTTTTTTTGTTTTGATTAGATTATATATAATTTGTTTGTCAATTGTTCAAGTAACATTAAATATAAATTTTTTAGGCCATATTTCATAAAAAAAATATTATTAATTATAGCATTTGAAACAATATTCCGTGCTTAACTCAATTTTTAATTTTTTTGGCGCTTGACACACTAATGCATAACAGGATCCATATGGCCTAAGTTGTCGAAAAGACTGTGAGAATGAATGTGTGTGAGTGTGAGTCAAGGGCGTAAAATTTGGATGTTTAATAAAAAAAAATAATTAAATTAACCGAAAGAATTTACTGAATTCCTCAAGCAGTGTTTCTTCGTATTTAAATCAATTATTACTATTGAATAAACTAGCCTGAGAAATTCACTTTTTTGCAACCGAAATGTTTTTGAAATTACTTTATCTAAAATATTAAATTAATATTATTACTAGGTCCATTTAAATTATATTTATTTTTTTTATTTAATTATTTATTTGTTTCAAAGTTAAATTTAAATAATTTATATTCAAAAAAATGCTATACAGCAAGAAAATCGGGTGATGTGATCTTACTGATAGAGATTTACGATGTTTTGGTTGAGGCGACTGTTGGAGTGTGTCTTGAAGAAGGCAGCTATCTTGTAGACCGAAATGTCGTTTTTATAGTATGTCAGAACTAATGCGTAACAGGGTCCATATATGAAATATATAGAGAGAAAGTATTGCAAGCATGTCAAAAATTCGGTGTCGAGTTTTTTTTTTTTTCATAGAGAAAATAGAAATAAACTAAAATTCTTACTTCTATTCAGTCAGATAATGAATTATTAAAAAGAAAATATTTTTTAAATAATTGCTTTACTTCAAATAGGAACTGATATAATAATCTCTCTTTGCTCACACACACATATACACTCACACACAGACGAATATATATAGATATATTTTTCTATATGCTTTGAAACTTGTTACCGCAGGTTCACAGCGGCTCCAAACGTCGAATCCTGTCTGCATACGTTTAGTAAGCCAAGAGAGGCTCACAGTGATGCAGCTCTAATTCACGCTCGTCAGTTTTATTCCAGGACTCGTTCATTTGGTGAGTAATTCTCAAAATTTATACTAATTATTTTAATTTTTAAATTATTTATATAATTGAATCTCTGACAAATTCAAAGGGTTAACTATTAAACAAAATATGATAAAAGAATTCAATCTATTTAATTTATACTCTAGTAATTTTGAGATTTATGCTGAGAGATTATTTATAACAAAAATCAATTAATCCTATTTACTTTCTCTTACCTATATATGTTAATATATATATATATGTATTGGATTCATGTAAAAAATTCAATACCGATGGATATACATGTTTTGAGGTCCCCGGAATCCATCGCGACTGTGTGTGTGTGTGGTCTGACTATGAACAAAATATCTCAAGAACGAAAAGAGCTAGGAGCTTGAAATTTTATATTTAAGTTAGACACACCCCTGGCACTTGACACGAAGCTTTTGAACAAAATCGGCCAAAAAGTTCTAGTACTTTAATGATACACTTTTTCAGTTTTTTTTTTTTTCGATTTTTCAAAATTGGCTTCAAAATTCAAAAATCAATTATTTTTTTTAGATTCTCTTTCAATTGTATATTTTCATTTTGCCATCAAAATTGTTTGAAGCACACTTTACTCATGTACTTCATAGGAAAGATAGGAGAAATGGTTGCCATGGTAACAAAATATAAATATTTTCTCATACTTATAAATTTTAAATCTCTCGAATGTACAGTCAGCGCCAAAAGTGCCTGATCTCGATGCCTTTAGCTTAGGCAATCAATATGCAGAGCCGTCGGATGAGTTGCGTTAAAAGTAGCTTCGCCCCTTCCGTTTCTTTAAAAAAGATTATTTATTTATTTTAAAAATATTTATGAATTCTAAAATATTTTTATATTATTAATAAAATAAAATTAAAACTTTTCTCATATTTTTTTATAATTTAGTTAAGAAATTTTTGTTTTAATCTGTGAATAAATTAATTAGTGATAAAATTAGAATTGAAGCTTAAATAAAAATATACATTTAATTAACATATTATTAATTCTTTTAAGTTATGTCAAATTAGGGGTAGGGAACCCCCCCCCCCCCCTCCCCCTTATCTGGGGCTCACTAATGTTTCAAAGGAAAGCATACATTAGCAAAGCAAATCTTTCAAATGGAATATAAAAAATCTTCCTCCTCATAAAAGTATACGTTTCAAAAAGTTTTTTTGACTCTTCGAACCCCCCTAAAAATTATTTTCTTTTATTTTTCAATTGATTTTAATAAAATTTAAAATTAGGCTTCATTAGGGAAAACTAATTAAAAAATGGTATTTCAGACCTCAACAAATTCTATCGCCCCCACCCAAGGGCGGATACAGGGGGGGGTAAAGGGGTAATTCCCCCCCCCCCCCCCCGAGATTTAAAAAAAAAAACGGAAATTTTTGGTTCCGCGACCGGGAAAAAATTTGGGGTCTCTAAAAAAAGGTAAAATATTTTTCCAGATGGGAAAAATTTTTGGTTCCGCGAACGGCACATGAAAAAATTTTTCGTAGAAAAACTTTTGAGAACAAGAATTCCCTATGAGAAAAATATATTTGTTTGTTTGTTTTTTTAATTTTAGGACAAGCCAGAGGGGGCAACGCCCCCCCCTGCCTCCCCTTGGCTGCGCCCATGCATAAAACATCATAAAGAAATAGAAGATCTAAAAAATTGAAACTAAACATAAATTTTTTATTTACATGAAATATTATTAAGTAATGTTTTCAATAAAATAAAATAAATAAAACTAAATGTTTTTTATGGTAGATTTCAATATTTGTCGTGTGAATTGCTTGATTTTAATTCTGCACTTTCTGAGGGTTTTTTTAAATTAAATTCAGCGTATATCCCCAACATAAAAAAACCTGGTGTGACTGGCCGCACCACACAAACTTTCTCTTCCATCCGCTATTTGAAAGTTGTTTTCTGTGCTTGCACACCAGATTTTTTGTGTCAAGATATATATATATACCGGTATATTTTTAACTTTGCCCACCAACCATAGGTTGGGCAGGGAAAGTTACCGTAATGTAATCGTGAAAAAAATCGAAATTTTTCTGAAGCTGCCAAAATGCCCCTGAATCCATTTAAGTAGTTTTTGGAATGATGTCTATGTGTGAGTGTGTGTGTGTGCATGGGCGTAGCCAGACATCTTGTTAGGGGGTGGGCAACCTCTCGTTAGGCCGAGAGGGGGGGGTTTTGCAATTAAAATATACATAGATTATTAATTATTTATTTAAATAAAAAAAAATTAAATTAATGTAGTGGATTGGGGCGTTAAAAAAATTCCCAATGGGAAAAATATATATTTTTTTGTTTTTTTTTTTAATTTTTGGGACAAGCCAGGGGGGCAACAGCCCCCTGCCTCCCCCCTGGCTACGCCCATGTGTGTGTGTCTGTCTGTGTGTGTCTGTGGTAATATTTTTCGTCAACGAAAACTCAAAACTATTCACCCAATTGTTTTGCAATTTAGCACACATAAACTAGAGGTAAAGGTCAAGAACTGAAAAGCTTTTGGTAAACATCGGGCCATTAGGGGCGCTCTAGAGGGGGGACCAATAATTTTTCTTTCATAACCTATAATTTTTTTATATATTCAGAAACTAGACTTTTTCCCAAGTAAAATGATATATAATATTTGTATCCTAATTTGTCAGAAATTTGTTAAAAAATCACTTAAATTCGAAAATTGTTCATAGCAACAGAGCAAAATCAAAACAAATAAACGAGTTGGTTTATTTCTTTGAATAATGGGGGCAAAAGTTGTACGCTCGGCTTAGTCCGACCCTTGATTTTTACTTTCTCTTACCTATGTATATATGTAATATATATATAGAGAGAAAGTATTGGATTCATGTCAAAAATTCGATGTCGAGATTTTTTGATGGATCTTCACGTTTTGAGGTCCCCTGAATCCAAAAAAGTGGTTTTCGCGACATGGTCTGTCTGTGTGTGTGTGGGTGGGTGTGTGGGTGGGTGTGTGTGTCTGTGTTCAATTTTAAGCATGAAGGAATTGAGCTACGAGGTTGAAATTCTATATTTAACTTAAACACCCCCGGGACCGGAAAAATAAGCTTTTAATCAAAATCGGCCAAAGATTACTAGTACTTTACTGATGTACTTTTTCAGTTTTTTTCGATTTTCTCAAAATTTGCTCCAACGATTTTTTTTTAAATTCAAAAATCAATTAGTTTTTAGATGCTCTTTAAAATGTATATTCTCATTTTGCGATTGAAATCTTCTGAAGACCACTTTACTCTTGTATTTCATAGGGAAGATAGGAGAAATGGTTGTCATGGTAACAAAATATAAATATTTTCCCATACTTATAAATTTTACATCTGAATTCAAATGTTCCGTACTGTCGGGAACTAAATATATGTCGACTACAAAAAATCTGGTGTGACAAGCACAGTACACAACTTTCGATTACCGAAGGTAAGAGAAAGTT
>JAKCPI010012960.1:0-11273 GCA_023213315.1 Euborellia annulipes | reverse complement strand
TCAGTGGCGCAACCAGGATTTGCTCCTGGGGGGTTTTGACTAGACGCGCAGCCCCTCTTTGGCGGGCGGAGCGACTAGATGGGGGTCTTCGCCCCCTGCCATCCCCCCCCAATGGCTCGGGTCCGCCGACATCGGACCTTCGCCTTTTTTCTTTATTTGCCCTTTTAGCCTTATCCATAGGGTTAAGAAAATTATTACAAAAATGAGGAATATAAAAATAAAAATCTGGTGTGACTGGTCATACAGCACACAACTTTCTCTTACATTCGGTAATCGAAAGTTGTGTTCTGTGTTGTCGCAACAGATTTTTTTGTGTCGAGAGATATATTTATTTCTTAGGAATTCAAGATGTAAAATTTATAAGTATGGGAAAATTTAAAAAAAAAAATTTATATTTTGTTATCATGGCAACCATTTCTCCTATCTTTCCTATGAAGTACAAGAGTAAAGTGGTATTCAGAAGATTTCAATGACAAAATGAGAATATAACATTTTAAAGAGCAATCTGAAACATAAATGATTTTTGAATTTTTAATCAAAATCATTGGAGCGAATTTTGAGAAATTAAAAAAAAAAACTGAAAAACTGGAAAGTACATCAGTAAAGTACTAGTACTTTTTGGCCGATTTTGGATTAAAAGCTTATTTTCACGCCCCTCGGGGGGTGCCTAACTTAAATATAAAATTTCAACCTCCCAGCTCAATTCCTTCATGCTTTAAATTGAACACAGACAGACAGATTCAGGGGGGACCTCAAAACATGAATATCCATCAAAATCTCGACATCGAATTTTTGACATGATCGCAATACTTTCTCTCTCTATATATTTCATATACCGGGTGGGCCAATAGTGCGTGGACGGAAGATTGCCAGGATTTATTAACGGACATTTTTAAAATTTGTTGATCGCACATAATGTGGGACCTTCAGAGCTACAAATTAAAAATATTTTCGTCTCCAATTGCACCTCATATACATATACAGGGTGGTCCATATCATTATGTTTTTTTAAATGGAACGCCCAGTATATTGATCTGCGGCGCATTTGGAAATTAGTATGAGTTTATGTCATGCAATGCATTCTAAAAAACACCCCCCCCTTATCCCCAAAACTCGGTCCGGCTTTTGTGAAAAATCTGCTGTCTGAAAAAAATATATCTCGCGAACCATAAAACTTAGGGGACTGTTCTTTTGGGAGGTTACTAACCATGACAATGTACTAATGTAGGCCAGATGGGGAACCCGGAATTATTCTTACGTTAGGGAGATGGCTATGCCAATTTGGAAAATTTTCAATCATGGATAACTTCCTTATTTCAAATGGAACATGCTACTTTTTTTATGCCATGGGCCGTAAGAATTTAATTAGCTTTCAGATGATATCAGGTTGTCTATATCTATCTTTTGGTAATTTTATTTTTATTTCAAAATATCTGATTTATTTGACTTACGAATGGAGAAAACAATTAAAATAAGAACCAAATGCAAAATAAAATGGTAATAAATGGAAAAGATATTGCTAAATTTCGAAAATGTCATTTAAATTTCCTTTAAAATCATTTATTTGAACTCCTCAAAGAAGTCCCACTTGCTCGAATTAGGGTTATGATTTTTCAACAAGATGGCGCACCACCTAACCTGAACGTAACCCTAATTTCTTTTGCTACAAGTTCAAATAAATGATTTTAAAGAAAATTTAAATACATTTTCGAATATTTAGCAATATCTTTTCCATTTATTACCATTTTATTTTGCATTTGGATTCTTATTTTAATTGTTTTCTCCATTCGTAAGTCAAATCAATTTATCAGATATTTTGAAATAAAAATAAAATTACCAAAGATAGATATAGACAACCTGATATCATCTGAAAGCTAATTAAATTCTACGGCCCATGGCATAAAAAAAGTAGCATGTTCCATTTGAAATAAGGAAGTTATCCATGATTGAAATTTTCCAAATTGGCATAGCCATTTCTCCCAACGTAAGAATAATTCCGGGTTCCCCATCTGGCCTACATTAGTACATTTCATGGTTAGTAACCTCCCAAAAGAACAGTCCCCTAAGTTTTATGGTTCGCGAGATATTCAATTTTTTTCAGACAGCAGATTTTTCACAAAAGCCCGATCGATTTGCGGCTAAACGGTTGGTTTGTTTTAGAATGCATTGCATGACATAAACTCATACTAAAATTTGCCGCAGAATCCAAATATGCAATAATATACTGGGCGTTCCATTTAAAAAAACATAATGATATGGACCACCCTGTATATGTATATGAGGTGCAATTGGAACGAAAATATTTTTAATTTGTAGCTCTAAAGGTCCCACATTATGTGCGATCAACAAATTTTAAAAATGTCCGTTAATAAATCCACAATCTTCCGTCCACGCACTATTGGCCCACCCGGTATAGGATAAGAGAAAGTAAAATGTGTGATTTATAATTATGTGAGCTAATAATTAAATTACAAGCAACACTTACAAAAAATCTTTAATTTCATGATGAAGATAAAAAATAAGAAGTTTAGTTAGTCCAAATATAATAATTTTATTGGCCTACAAGTGATTAATCAACACAATTAAGAACAACTTTTGTAAACTAGCCCGCGTAGTATGCTCAAAGCAACACGTACAGAAAATATCCCCACATTTGATTAATGCTAGCCGGCTCTGAAGATGGCCGAGACCTCAGGCCGAAACGTCGGACGTGAGGTCGAAAATCAAAATAAAAGAAAATCAACATAACAAAAGTAATTTTTCTGACTCCATCACCATTGAGCCTATAGCCACAGCTCTTCAACAATTTCATCATGGAGGTTTATTCTATTCTTTGAGATTAACATTGTTGAATTTAGGGGTTTGGAATGTAAAGAATTTGGAGAGGAGGGGGGGGGTCAAAATGGGACGATTTCAGATCTTTTCAGTATACATTCACTCAGGGCGTATATAGGGGAGGGGGGTCGAGGGGGCCCGCGCCTCCCCCCCCCGAAATTTTCCAAATGCATATACACATATAGGGATATAGACACAATAATGGGTCTCGCCCCCCCCCCTAAATGTTTGCTCGGCCCCGCAGCACGAAAATTTAGGTTCCGCAAAAGAGGGATTGTTCTGCGGACGGCAAAATTTTTGCGCCCCTAAAAAAAAAAAAGGTAAAATACTTCCACGGACGGAAAAAAATTTTGGTTCCGTAAGAGCAAATGTCTCGCGGGCGGCACATGGGGAAAAATTTAGGTTCCGCGGGTGGAAAAAATTTTGCGTCTCTAAAAAAAAAATTTTTGGTTCCGCAAAAAGGAAATGTGTTCCGCGGGCGGCACATGGGAAAAAATTTCCCGCAGGGCGGAAAATTTGTTTCCGCGAAATCAAAATTTTTCGCATGGCGGAAAACTTTGATCTGCAAAAGAATTTTTCGTAGAAAAATTTTTGAGATCAGCCCCCCCCCCCCGAAAAATATCTATATACGCCCCTGCATTTACTCACTCTCAGTCCATAATAACGCACTATATCTAACAATTTGGTCATTGGATTTGTTATATTATTAATAATTTCTTTGGCCAACATGACCAAGAGGATCAATAAATTGACAATGGCTTGGCCCTGATGATGGTCCTATAAGTGACCGAAACGTTAGCCCTGGCATTTTATGTTTAAATAAAAATTGAAAAAACGACTAGCTGCGTTGCTCATTTGGGATTTCCTGAACCTTAAAATTGTATTATCAGCTATACACCTCAATTAAATCTTTTCAGTATATAATAGCAAAGTAGCAGAACCTCACTACATCAATAAAAGCTCCGATAGAGCAGGAGGCCACCCAACAAAACCTAATATTTATTACACAAATTTTGGTTCTTCCATTGACAAAAAATTCAACAAGAACATAGATTGTTAATTTGTTTATCGCCTTTTCAAAAAATATTGTACCTTGTATTTTAAACATGAGAGGTTATTAATTAAAATCAGAAAGAAACATTGTTAAAAGTCATAGAATTTGTTAACAAATGACGCGCGTGATAATCTAATTACTGAACGTGCCATTTTTTTTTTAACGCTTTTTGTATGAATTCTATTTTTAATAAATATGATTATAAATGGCTGTAATTGTATTTTTTTTTTTGCCTTCTCTTTATGCTAAAAAGTTCGCCTAACGGTGTTTTTATTTATAAAGTTAACTTAAATAGAATAAATAAAGAAATATAGAAATCTGAAAATTATAAAATTGCGAGAGAGAAAAAAAAACGGAATCTACAAATAATTTATTCATTGAATTATTATTAGCTGTCTTTCAAAGGAGTTTAGTTATGAAGAAATTGCGAGCTATGAATAAAAGCCAAAAAAACGATGCTATTATCTATCCACATTTAAATGAATTATTGCTTAACAAGTGGTAAAGCCCGCCTTCGGCATACTCGAGTACGCCCCCTGGACCCCCTTGCTCGCCGAAGGAGAACAATTGCAAAATTTTAAGGTTTTAAAGTTTCCTCTCTAGCTCCACTACCTTTTTTTTTTTGGCCAATCAGTGCCCTGACAGCAATGGCGGATACAAGGGGGGGGGGGGGGTAAAGGGGGTAAATACCCCCCCCTGAGATTTGAAAAAAATACTTTTTTTCGCAAAAAATGTATTTTTAATGTAAAATTTTAAAAATTAATACTTAAAAATTTGATTTGTACTTATATTCTGACAAACAAGTACAGAATGCGCCTTTAAATTACCGAAATTAAGAAAAAAATGTGTGCTGTGGGACCAGTCACTCCAGATTACCCCCCCCGAGAAACACCTCTGGATCCGCCACTGCCTGGCAGGCACATACACACAGGGACAGGAAGTCAGCCGCTAAGGCTTTATATTATACTATGATGAGATGATATAGAAGAAACCTTTGAGTAGATACTCATTACATCAATTAAGGGGCAGAAAATATACAACAAAAAAATTATAATTATTAATGCAAATTACCATCAATAATCAAAGTGAGTGAATCAAAGCAAGAAGACAGCCTAAACTTAAGACAATTTTTCAACAAAATATAAATAGAAACTAAATTACAAAACAATAGTTGTGATCTGTGCTTGTCACACCAGATTAACCCTAACACCTAACTTAAATATAAAATTTCAACCTACTAGATCTTTTCGTTCTTGAAATATTTTTTTCACAGACAGACAGATAGACCATGTCGCGAAAATCACTTTTTTGGATTCAGGGGACCTCAAAACCATCCATCAAAATCTCGACATGTAATTTTTGACATGAATACTTTCTCTCTATATATATTAACATATATAGAGGTAAGAGAAAGTAATATTAGTTTCCCTGCTTCTTGAAAACTATGGAGCCAGTTTCCTTTCATCAACATTGGAATTTTCAAAATAAAAAAAAAAGTAAAAATCGTCTAAACTGTTTAGTCAAAGGGAAATAAAAATAGAAAAATCTGGTGGGACTGGTTGCACAGCACACAACTTTTTCTTACCCTTCGGCAAGATAAAGTTGAGTACCTACTTTGCTTGTCACACCAGATTTTTTGTGCCGAGATATATTTAGTTTCCCTTAGCACCTTAGTTTCATTATTAAAAAGTAAAAAAGTCAATTGATTCAAAATTTCCATAGACTCTGTGTATTTTAAATGTTGCTTGAAATAAACATTGGTTATTTTTCAAAATTTTAATTCTCATCATTACAACATTTCATAAAAATTGGAAAATTTTTTTAAAATGTGTAAAAAGTTCCATAGGGGACCCCCTTTTGAATCGAAATTAACATGCATACATCCTCATAGGGATTTAACATTGGCTCTATGGAACGAAGAGCCGGAAAATGAATTTGAAAAATAAGATTAAATATAAGATGTGTGTGATAATTTGACAGTCAAATGTCAAATGTGAAAAATAAAAGATTATATTTTGTCAACGTTGCGAGTGACGATAATACTCATCATCGGGAAAATATAATTTTAAATAAGAAAAAAAAATGGAAAAAACTAACTCTAATTATATCTTTGATGAGGAGTATTGAGAGATTTTGATAATGAAAGAATGTTGTTAATTTATTAATTTATTTAATCACTGCTATTCAGATTGCATTTCCGTCAAGATATGGATAGACCATCAAATGTTAGCTGAGATGAAATAAAATTAATGAAAAAACTTTTTAATCAAAATCTCCTAATACTAACACTAAATAGGATACAAATATTTGCACACTACTCCCCCTCCTCCGTCACTCAACTGGTTACGTTACTGAGAGTCTCAATTATTTTCCTTAAAAAAACAGTATCATTATACTGGCAGAATTTAAAAAAGTTGAAGAAGGAAAAAAGTCACTCGGAGACAAGGAAAAATGCCTGTCTGGCTGTCTAGACCAAAGTGGGGAAGGCCCTGATTTTTCTCTTACAACAAAAAGTTGAAATGATTTCCCCCTTCAAATTAGAAAACTCGATTTTATTATTAAAATGAACATTTTTTTTTTTTTTCTAAAAAAATTTTACGATCTAAGGTTTAATTTATTAATTTGGAAAAGATGCTGAAATTATAATTTTGTAAAATATTTGCCAATGAATATAAAATTATCTTTTAATTAAATGGCGGAAAATCTATAGAAAACAGCAAAGAACCTCTTTTCCTATGCTGGTGTTCTGGGACATAAATTATTTAATAAACCGAGAAAGAAAAACGCTTTATTTTCAGCAATTGTTTTTAATTCGCTAGTAAGGCAATATTTCCATATATTTCGGAGACCTATCGGCACTCCTTCCTCAGTGGATTTCACCTCAATTCACCACATTACGGCCCTTATAATTAAAACGCTTGGAAGCGACATGTTATTTAACCAGCAATTATTAATCCACTGAAGAAGGAGTGACGATAGGTCTCCGAAATATATGGAAATATTGCCTTACTAACGAATTAAAAACAATTGCTGAAAATAAAGCGTTTTTCTTTCTCTTTAATAAACCAAACTTCAGCAACACCACTTGAGGAGAATTACAACGAAGCTGTTATAAATTATTTAATTTTTTAATTCTAATATTCAAAAGGAATGTTTTTACAAAAGATTTTGAAGAAAAATTCAGTACATGGATTTAGCCGGCTAAAGGAGAAGGAATTAGCCTTTTTTTTCCTCTCGCAGCACTTCACAATTGATTTGTAAATATTCTTATTACGGCCTCTCCAAAATATTTAATCAAAGTTGAGAATATTTTGAAAATTTTACATATCACAATAATCAATGTCGAATACTTTTTTGCAAGGATATTCACTGAAGAGGGAGCGAAATATTTGCAAATAAAAAAGGCAGGTTTTTTTCTCTTTCACGTTCCAATTTTAAAGAAAAAATATCATCTTAATAGGAGGAAGGGATTCGCTGACAATGCAATTTTATGCAATTTTTTTTTAATCACGAGTTCTCAAAACGTGGGGATCTCGGTATATAATTTTTACTTTCTCTTACCTCTATATATGTTAATATATAGAGTGAGAAAGTATTGGATTCATGTCAGAAATTTGATGTCGAGATTTTGACGGTTTTGAGGTTCCCTGAATCCAAAAAGTGGTTTTCGCGACATGGTCTGTCTGTCTGTCGAGTGTGGTTGCGTGTGTGTGTGTGTCTGTTTGTGTGTCTGTGTGTGTTCACTTTTAAAAATTAACAAAATAACTCAAGAACGAAAAGAGCTAGGATGTTGAAATTTTATATTTAAGTTAGTCCAAAGAGTACTAGTACTTTACTGATGTACTTTTTCAGATTTTTTTTTCGATTTTCTCTAAATTTGCTCCAACGATTTTTTTTAAAATTCAAAAATCAATTATTTTTTAGATTCTCTTTAAAATGTATATTCTCATTTTGTCATTGAAATCTTCTGAAGACCACTTTACTCTTGTACTCCATAGAAAAGATAGGAGAAATGGTTGCCATGGTAACAAAATATAAATATTTTCCCATACTTATAAATTTTACATCTTGAAAATCGAATGTTCCGACCTACTCTCGTGAAACTAAATACATGTCGACACGAAAAATCTGGCGTGACAAGCACAGAACACAACTTTCGATTACCAAAGGTAAGAGAAAGTTGTGTGCTGTGCGACAGCACACCAGATTTTTTTGTTATCATAATAAATAATAGAGTTGAAAAAATCTTTTGTATTTGAGGCATTGATAGAATAACATTTTGATGAATTATTTATTAAATTTTAATTTATTCAAAGAATATTCATAATATTATTGGAAATTTTAGTGTTATGAACAAATTTCCAGGGCCAAAATTTATAGATAACCAAGATAAAGCGATAAAAATAGGCCTATATAATTTTTTTATGGGACATTTCTAATTAATCAAGCTAACAAAACACTCGGATAATTAATAAACGTAGATTTATAAAAAAAATGTAAATTTAGGACCCGACCTCGCATCGAGGGTCTAGGCAAAGAAAGAAGAAGAAATTTAGATTAGGTTTCTTCTACCTTTTTTGGATTTTTACTGACCAAATGGTACAAAGCAAATTTTACAAAAATAATTATGGCAAATAATCAAAATCAAAACGTTGAATTAAAAAATAAAAAATCAGGTGTGACTGGTCTCTTACCTTCGGTAATCGAAAGTTGTGTACCTACTGTGCTTGTCACACCAGATTTTTTGTGTCGACATGTATTTAGTTTCCGACAGTACGGTAACATTTGATTTTCAAGATGTAAAATTTATATGAGAAAATATTTATATTTTGTTACCATGGCAACCATTTCTTCTAACTTTCCTGTGAAGTACAAGAGTAAAGTGGTCTTCAGAAGATTTCAGAAGAATGACAAAATGAGAATATACATTTTAAGGAGCATCTAAAAAATAATTGATTTTTGAATTTTAATCAATATCGTTGAAGCGAATTTTGAGAAAAAAAAAAACAAAAAAAAAACTGAAAATGTACACCAGTAAAGTATTAGTAATCTTTGATCGATTTTGTTCAAATGCTTAGTGTCACATCCCAGGGGGATACCTAATTTAAATATAAAATTTCAATCTTCTAGCTCTTTTCTTTCTTGAGATATTTTGTTCACAGACAGACACACAGACATTCGGACACACACACAGACCATGTCGCGAAATCCACTTTTTTGGATTCAGGAGACCTCAAAACGTGTATATCCATCAAAATCTGGACATAGAATTTTTGACATGAATCCAATATTTTCTCTCTGTATATATTAACATATATATATAGAGAGGTAAGAGAAAGTAAAAATAATTCAATAAAATAAACCTATTTTTTCAAAAATTTTAATTCGAGTGATGTCCCCGAATTTACTGGTCGAGAAGAAATAATAAACCAACAAAAATGAACGTTTTCATTATTTTTGATATCATCGTTCCATTTCGACTTCCTTTTAAACAATTCTAATCACTTTGCATTTTCTTTTAAACACAAAAAAAAATGACAAAAAAAAAAATAAATAGGACAGTGATCGGATTTTGAACTGATTGTATAAATATGATAAGAGATAATAAAGACCTGGTGACAGAAGTATTAAGAGTCCAGCTGAGATTGCATCCTGGAGACCGAGGTACGGTAAGTTAACGGGATGTGTAAGCAAGCCTTGGGCACTACACGAACCTCTTCTAGCACACTGACAGGCCAGGTGTGTCCTGACTGCTCTGCACCAACTGACTGACTGTCTGACTGAATCTGCTGACGGAGGCCGGAAGCTCTCGACTCTCCTCCCCCCTTCTCCCATGAACGTCGTCTCTACGAACACCTCACCGTCTATTACCTGCGCTTTTTTTTATTGTTTTTTTGCCAATTAGACATTCAATTCAATGAACTTTATAAGACTACCTGCCTTCGAAGACATAGACATCTATCGACCGATTATTATTGATTTTGACAAGATTACTAATTGTTTATCTTTTTATATTTATTTAGATTTTAATAGATATATTTGTTCCTAATCGGCGAAGCGGAGTAGTGACAAATAAATGAGACGAAGATTTAACGAATAACAACATGGAGTAATATGTATGTCGTTTCCATATTTTATAAGGATAATATCGATTGCTGAATTCAATAATATCACTAGATCATAGAAGAAGCATGTCTGCACTCTCTTCTAGAGTACTATCATGGTCAATGCTCTGCCGAATTAAAATCAATTATCCCACCCAATGCAACATATACACGGAACACAAGGGAGGCATCGTCCCAGCATCCCTATGCTGTTCAGATCACGACTAACAGAACTAGTCAATTCCAATCTTCCTTTGTCCCGTGATTGGAACAAGCTCCCTTCCCCAAAACCTACAATCTTCAGACTTTCAAATCTAATCTTAACAGGCATCTTCTCAGTTCCCGCAGTTGAGTTCCCCTTTTATGCTTCTCCTTGTGACACTGGTCATTATAGGCCTTTGGACCTTATGCCCCCATTCCAAAATAATAATAATAATAATAATAATATAGCACAACTCAAAAAAGCAGGTATGATTTGGAAAAAAACGCAAAGTTTGTAAGAGAATTAAGAACTTAATACAATTCTGAAAAAATCTGGTGTAACTGGAGAACAACACTAGGGCTGTGCAAAATAATCGATTATTTTCTAAAAATAATAGATTATTTTTTATATTTTTCATAATCGATTATTGCGGAAATAATAGATTAATAGAAATTAAATTTTACTGGGACAGATCGTTAAGGTTATGGAGAAAAAATACACCATCGGAATTGCCTACACAATTCATCTTCACAGGGGCCGGATCTAGGGGGAGGGGGCAGTATGTGCCCCGGGCGGCAATTAAAGAAAGATTTAGTAAAAAAAAAGGTAAAATGATATGAATTTTGTATAGCAAATTAAATTTTGCCCCCCCCCCCCTAAAAAATCTCGTAGTTCCGGCCCTGCATCTTCAGTGCATCAAATTACACATATGTGGAGCGTGTTTTAATGATAAAATTTTCGGTATGAGAAGCCATTCAACAATTAGGGAGGACTTTTTCATGTGCAAGCCACTGAGGGAAAAATATCAAATACATGTAAGTATTTGATACAGTTGGCTAAATTCACTTTTTTGCAAAAAAAAATTTTCACAGTGACCTGTTTGGCGCAAGCAAGTTTTATTACTCGAATTTAACAAACTGTATCAAATACTTACATGTATAGTTTTTCCTTCAGTGGCTTGCACATGAAAAAGTCCTCCCTACTGGGGTTGTTGCATAAAAAAAATCTGGTGTGACTGGCCACAGCACACAACTTTCTCTTACCTTCGGTAATCGAAAGTTGTGTTCTGTGCTTGTCA
>JAKCPI010012959.1:0-16892 GCA_023213315.1 Euborellia annulipes | reverse complement strand
CAAAATCTAACGATATTTCTATTAAAATTTAAAAATCAGATGCTCTTTCAAATATATATTCTCATTTTTCTCTCGAAATTGTTTGAAACACACTTTTACTCTTGTTCTTTATAGGAAAGATAGGAGAAATGGTTGCCATGGTAACAATATATCAATATTTTCCCATACTAAAAAATTTAATATCTTATTTGTCGTTTTGATAACTTACCTACCCCAACATTAAAATAACCTCCCCTATGGGGAAATACATGGTGTTTGTCCTTCACGGGAAGAAGAAATAGCTACTAAAAATAGCTGAAGGGACAAACACCATGTATTTCCCCCCATAGGGAGGCTATTTTAATGTTGGGGTAGGTAAGTTATCAAAACGACCCATTCTATTATATTGGTGAAAAACAAAAGATATTCTCGACACAAAAAAATCTGGTGTGACTAGTCTCACCAGATTTTTTTTATTTTGTTTCTCAAAAAATTTTGAAATTAAAAAAAAAAAAAAAAAAAAAAAAAAAAAAAATGAGAGTGATTATATATAATAATCCATTAACTACGTTGAAGAAAGAAAAACAAGAAGAAAATTCAGCCAATGTAGTTTATTTAATGAGATCATCCCACGGCTAATTTTTTCGGTCCTAGAGTTTCGACCATCATCGAGCTAAAAATATACATTTAGTGATGATGGTTCAAACCTAGTAAGAAAACGTTAGCTGTGGGCTGATCTCAATAAAAGAAACTATATGAGCTGCATTTTCTTCTTGTTTTTCTTTCATCAACATCTACTCTTTACTCCATACATCCCCCTGCTACTCTTTCTTAAAGCTTATTTCGTTAATGGATAATTCCACTACTTATTCGGGACATATTTTTTTATAACGTTTAATAAACAACGGTTAATAAATTTACTTTTTAACTCAGCAAACAAGTTTCTAATAACCCTTTTGTTATCGCAAATTTATTGGTTTTTTTTTTATTAAATAAAAAATACAAATTATTTTGGAATACCACGTTGAATGGACCTATAATAACAGTTTTAATAAAAAAAAATCGGAGGGGATAAAAATTCAGATCCATTTATCATAAAGGTAATAGATCACAATGTAATTCCTCATCTTTCTTTTTTTTTTTTTTTTTTCATTCATTTTTTACTAAATTAAAGTCTTTTGTCCTAAAAGTAGAACAAGCACTGGCAAAATTTATTTCTCTTTAATGAATATAAAGAAAAAAAAGATTCTACACATCAGAAATTAATTTAATCGATATAGATATGGGATATCTTGCCGGCTATCTAACGTAGTGGAAATCTTTGTCCCTATCAAAATTCACTCGTCAGAGTTTGTTTTGATTACATTTTATTTACTTGGTTAGTTCAGCACTCTCTGAAAAAAGAATATTATACATAGAGTATATGCAAATTTCCAGATGAAAAATTGTTTTTTTTTACTTGCTTGCTAAGGCTATATATTTACAATAATATTAGCCCCAGGCAACGACTATGAACCTGGTGGAACTAGAAATAATGGTTAGCTCGTTAGCTAGAAATGAAGGCAGGAGGAGTTATAGATAGGAAATAATGTAACTTCACCGAGTGCCGGTAGATGGCTACTGCCAGAGGGCGGTTTGAGGTGTGTGTCTTCGTGCATTGAAGCTTGGGTAAATAAACGCGGACCCCGGTAGGAATTCCAAATAAATAAAAATAATATTAGTAAGCTTAATACATTTCTTCATTTCCAATGGCAATCGTTTTCATAATAGCTAAGCTTATTTTTTAAATATTTTAATTTTAATAAAATATGAGAACAATTTTTTATCTTATAAATTTAGACTTGCTTCTCCTTTTTTTTTTTTTTTTTAATATGTTGTGGGTGGAAGGTTTTTGGATAGGACGCCTTAGCTGGCTCATTAACAAAATGCAAGATGAGGCTTCAGGATGACAAAGGCGCGAGCACAATAGGATTCAATTAAACGCGCCCCGGGGGCCGCTTCAGAATTAACGCCCCGTGAAATTGCAATCTGACCCCTCGTCCCCCATGAAACAACCCGTCTCTACCAAACCCTCACCTCTTCATCCACCAACCGACAAAAATAATATTTATCAAAAAAAAAAAAAAAAAAAATAAAATTATTCGAATTTATAATAGCCTCCAAATCTTTTTTTAAACGTAAATATTGCATTGAAATTGTAATTTAACCTCAGAGCGGAACGCATATGTTAAACGTAAAATGAATTATATAGGTCGAGACTAAAATTATTTTTTACTTTCTCTTATTTCATTTGGTGTTGGCTGTCTTCTACACAGCCGGTGGCTTTTTAACGTGACAACGTCTTGTTCTTGACTCAAACTATTTTTACTTTCTCTTACCTATATTGAAAAATATAGAGAGAAAGTATGTTTTTTTTTTTAAAGTGAAACTTTTTACACGTACTTTTTTCTCATTAACAAACACGTTCATATATTTTTTTGTGGTCTTCAGAAGATTTCACTGGCAAAATGAGAATATACATTTTAAAGAGCATCTAAAAAATAATTGATTTTTGAATTTCAGTAAAGTACTACTACTCTTTGGCCGATTTTGATTAAAAGCTTATTTTCACGCCTTAGGAGAGGTGCCTAACTTAAATATAAAATTTAAACTCCTAACTCAATTCCTCCATGCTTTAAATTGAACCCAGACGGACACACAGACAGACACACAGACCATGTTGCGAAAACCACTTTTTTGGAATCATTTGGATTCATCCACCTTAAAAACGTGTATATCCATCAAAATCTCGACATCGAATTTTTGACATGAATCCAATACTTTCTCTCTCTCTATATGTTAACATATATAGAGGTAAGAGAAAGTAAAAAATGAAAGTTTTGTGAAAAAAATAATTGATTTGAGTTTATTATTCGCGATTTTTTATATAGTCAATTAGAGTTTTTCTTTCTGCACAAATTGACATCACATTAATTCTGATCTGATTATCCGTTCGGAATCTACAGGGGTTTAAACTTTCAAATGACCATTTCCCGCCGAGTGCTCTCATGCGGTAAAATGACGTCATATCGAATAAAAGAAAAAAAGGTCCGGGCGTATTGAACTAATCTTTCTAAAAATATATTTAGATTCAATGTAGCTTATATGGTCCAGTAGATATGCATTGCGAAAATAGGGCAATTTTTCGATATTTTTTTTGCCTGAAAAATTAGGTTTTTCGAGAAAAAACATTAATTTTGAAGTTAATTACTCGGAATTTTTTTATTCATTCTATTAGAGTTTTTCTTTCTGCACAAATTGACATCCCATTTAGTCTGATCTGATTACCCATTCGGAATCTACAGGGGTTTAAACTTTCAAATTAGAATTTACCTCAGCGCGGTAAAATGAAATGATAGGAAATAATTAAATAGTGAAATCTTTAGCTGAAAAACCATTCTTTCTAACCGTATATTCCACATAATTATTATTCCTCTTAAGACAAAGGAGTTATTCAAGCCGCTAAACTTTTTCGTGCATGTCTCCCTACCAGACCACTATACACACATGCTTTGTGTCTCGTCAAAAAGAAAATATAAAAACCCTATTGTGCTGTTGTATACAATTTGAAACAAATGAACATGTATACATGTTCATTTGTTTCAAATTACCCATTATATTTTTCCCGAACGAAACATTAAATTTTATCAACAATCAAATAGATTAATGAAATTTTTTCCTTCCATCACTTTCTTTACTTACTTGAAATTCTTTCTCCCTAGTTAAAATGGAATAAAAAATCTCTCTTTAATCTCGTCTTAAGATATTTTCTAGATAATACGCTTGCGTCCTAACTTGCAATAAGAGGCCCATTTATCTTCAAATGACGAAATCCTCCTTATATATTCGCTTATATGCATATAGGCAAGATGATGGATTCACATTCTCTAATATCAAGATAAAAGGAACTTAAACGGCATCCAATCTATAATCAACATCTCAAACCTCAAAGATAATCCATTCATTTTATGTTGGGAATGAAAAAATTAGGAAGTAAATTAGAAAAGGGATTTAATTTATTATTAGTAAAAAGTAAATCCAATCTTAATGAGTCTTAATACGAGTTCTATTATAGTAATATTTTATAGATTATCTAACAAACAAGGATTCTATTGTATATTTTGTTTAAATTCTAAATTACAGAAAAAAATCCATTCTTTATATAACAAAAGAACTTTTTTTTTGGTTGTTTTTATTAAATACAAAACTAAAAAAAAAAAAAAAAATATACAATCCATCATCCTTTTCAAACCACAATCTTAGGTTAAAGGTAATATCATTAATTTATTATCGGAAGTAACTTTTTTTTTTACGTCAAGCAAAGTTGTATTAACCAAATCTGAAATTATTTTGTAAATTTAGAGAGAGAGAGAGATGAGTTAGTTCATCCACACAGTTTGCAATCAATACTCAACCCTTGATAGAAGGGGTCTAATCTCGGCACCAAAAAGCCACAACACTCCGCCTACAAACCCACACCCCATATATGACCACGTTATATCGCTATTATGACAGGAGAACACGTGGGGTGGTGGGGATGAAAAAAATCTCTTTCTATACACCAGTATATTCAATTTTTTTGTATTTAATATATCAAACAGTTTTAAAATAAACGCACACAATTCAAAGTTTGATATTTAAGATAAAATGACATTGTCAATAAAAGTTTCTCGTTCTGGTTAACTTTCACTTCTTTTACTTTCTCTTACATCTATATATGTTAATATGTAGAGAGAGAAAGTATTGCAATTATTTTTTAGATGCTCTTTCAAATGTATATTCTAATTTTGCTCGGAAAATTGTTTTAAGCACACTTTACTTTTGTAATTCATAGAAAAGATAGGAGAAATTCAGTGGCGTCATTTGGGGGGGGGGGGGGGGCATTTGCCCCCCCAAGGGCTCTGATTTTTATAAAATTTTATATTATTCTAACTAAATAAAATACTCTAAAATACATCTACGAGTATACAAACTCTACAAAATTAAACAATTAATTAAATTAAATATGAGGTATTGGATATGGAGAAAATATACACCAGCGAGTTGCTTTCCACAATTAAAATAATTTATTCTGCAAATATTTCGGAATGCCTACGCAATCCATCTTCAGTGCATCAAATTATACTTATGTGGAGCGTGTCTTAATGATAAAATTTTTTGTGTATGAGAAGCCATTCAAGAATTATGGTGAATTTTTTAATGTGCAAGTCACTGAGGGAAAAACTATACATGAAGGTATTTTTAAACAGTTGGTCAGATTCACTTTTTGCAAAAGACAGTTTATCCCAGTGACAGGTTTGGCGCGAGCAAGTTTTATTACTTTAATATGCTCCGCCAAACCTGTCACTGGGATAAACTGTCTTTTGCAAAAAGTGAATCTGACCAACTGTTAAAAATACCTTCATGTATAGTTTTTCCCTCAGTGACTTGCACATTAAAAAATTCACCATAATTCTTGAATGGCTTCTCATACACAAAAAATTTTATCATTAAGACACGCTCCACATAAGTATAATTTGATGCACTGAAGATGATTGCGTAGGCATTCCGAAATATTTGCAGAATAAATTATTTTAATTGTGGAAAGCAACTCGCTGGTGTATATTTTCTCCATATCCAATACCTCAACGATCTGTCCCAGCAAAATTTTAACTTCTACTAAATTAAATATGTTTTGGTCAAATTTGAGTACCCATTTGTAAGTAAATTTTAAGAAAAAAAATATGGTGTGACTGGCGCACAGCACACAACTTTCTCTTACCTTCGGTAATCGAAAGTTGTGTTCTGTGCTTGTCACACCAGATTTTTTGTGTCGACATATATTTAGTTCCTGACAGTACGGAACATTTGAATTCAGATGTAAAATTTATAAGTATGGGAAAATATTTATATTTTGTTGCCATGGCAAACATTTCTCCTATCTCTCCTATGAAGTACAAGAGTAAAGTGGTCTTCTGAAGATTTTAATGGCAAAATGAGAATATACATTTTAAAGAGCATCTAAAAAATAATTGATTTTGAATTAAAAAAAAAAAATCGTTGTAGCAAATTTTGAGAAAATCGAAAAAAACTGAAAAAGTGCATCAGTAAAGTACTAGTACTCTTTGGCCGATTTTGATTAAAAGCTTATTTTCACGCTCCCGGGAGGTGCTTAACTTATATATAAAATTTCAGACTCATAGCTCAATTCCTTCATGCTTAAAATTGAACATACACCCACCCACCCACACACCCACAGACAGCCATGTAGACCAGGGGCGTTGGAACGAATTTGAATCAGGGGGGGCAAAAATTTTTTTTTTAGAAAATTAAAATTGTTTAATATGTTCAAATAGTATAAAACAAAAACAAATATACTATAAAACTTTAAAAATTTTAAATAAAATCACAATTTTAATAAAATTAAAATTTTAAAAAATTTGCTAGTGATTTTATCAAAAATTTTTGGAAAAAATTTGGAAAAAAATGAATTTCTTACTCTTTTAATTTTTTTTTAATTTAGAAGATTTTATTTTTCAAAAGTAAAAATATATCATTTTTAAAAATAAATGAAATAAAAGAAGAAATTTTGCCCCCCTCTGCCCCTCCCCTTATAGGAGGGCAATGTACCCTGCCCCCCCCCCCCAGTTCCGGCGCCTATGCATGTAGCGAAAACCACTTTTTTGGATTCAGTGGACCTCAAAACGTGAAGATCCATCAAAATCTCGACATCGAATTTTTGACATTAATCCAATACTTTCTCTCTCTCTCTCTATAAATATATATATATATATAAATAGGTAGGATAAAATAAAAAACAATCTTTGTTTTTTGATTATTCCGAATAAATACACTGTATTTAAAGTTCCCTATCAAATAGGCATTCATCTATCATACTGTGAAATGTTTTGCCTAACTACAAGGCGTTCTTGCTTCGTGGCGCCTCTTGTGTCGACAGGACGAATCTTTTTAGTTTAAAGAAATTCTCAGATAGCGGCGATCGGTTTATTAAAGATTAGTCTTAATTTTTAAAATTGATTATATCTGAATAATTTTTTTTTCAAATAAAAAACAATTAAAACCTTTTATTAATGAAAACCAATGACTTATTGAATTCTCAAAAAGGCTGACATTTCTTTTCTTTAGATGCTTAACTTTCTTCTTTTCTCACAATCAGGGGCGGATTTAGGCAATTGCCGCCTCTAGCCAGTGAACTCTTGCCGCCCCCTCCCTCTTCAACCACCCCAACACTAAGAAACAAAAATTATTGTTTTATTATATTTTCCTCTCTTTTTGGCTCTTGTGTTCCTTTAGTTTTTTAATGACTATTTTCAAAAAAAATATATACATATATAAAAAATCTGGTGTCACTGGCGCAGAGCACCCAACTTTCTCTTACCCTTAGGTAAGAGAAAGTTGGCACCGTTCTGGTCACACCAGATTTTTTGTGTCGAGATAAATTTAGTTATAGGGATTTAAAATTGGCACTATGGATCGAAGAACAGGGAAATGAATTTAAATAATCTGTACTACTACATTAGTAAAGCGTACTTCAAAACACTTTTAGGGCAAAAGGGGAGACAGACCAATTTGCGGGACCCACTTATTTGGACTGAAGGGATCTCAAAACATGTATATCCATCAAAATTCCGACATCAAATTTTTGACACGATCTCCAATACTTTCTCTCTATATATATATTTCATATATAGGGTAAGAGAAAGTAAAAATTTAAATGATCCTACAGAAGTGAATTTTGAATTAGATTTCTTTGAGATATTAAATAATTTAATTATAGATCATGAAATTATCAATTTCATTCAGCCTAATAAACAGAAAGTGAGCTATTTTATTTATAAAGATATAAAAATTTTCCCCTATCACTCTCTTGCCTTCCCCTACATCTCTCCCCCTGGCAAGGGCGGATCCAGAGGTGTTTCTCGGGGGGTAATCTGGTGTGACTCGTCGCACAGCACACTATTTTTTTTTAATTTCGGCAATTTAAAAGCGCATTCTGTAATTGTTTGCCAGAATATAAATACACATCAAATTTTTAAGTATTAATTTTAAAAATTTTACATTAAAAATAAATTTTTTTACGAAAAAAGGTATTTTTTTCGAATCTCGGGGGGGGGGGGAATTACCCCCTTTACCCCCCCCCCCCCCCCTTGTATCCGCCCTTGCCCCCTGGCTACTTGACTGGGAAGAAATTTCTCATTTTTCCCTTGAAATCTTCTGAAGACCACTTTACTCTTGTTTTTCATAGGAAAGATAGGAGAAATGGTTGCCATGGTAACAAAATATAAAAAATATTTTTCTATGTTTTTATACATTATATTTGCGGAAACTGATCATATCTAGACACAAAAAATCTGGGGTGACAAGCACATAACACACCTTTTAATTAAAAGAGAAGAGAAAGTTTTGTGCTGTGCGACCAGTCACACCAGATTTTTTCTGTCTTTTTGCAAGGGATAATTTGCATAAATTAGAAATAATTTATTTTTCTTTAAAAGAAAATCTTTTAATTTTATTGCTTTTATTGTTTGTTCTATTAATAGAACATTGTTGGCGCCTCTCCCCACTCCAGCGAGTGCGGCGACCGTCGCCGCCTCAGGCATCAGTCGCCAGTCCAGTCAGTCTACAGGCAGGCGACGGGTCCCGACACTGCAGCTCAAACGCCAAGGCATCATTCTCTCCTCTCTTCGTTGAAATTCTCTCGAATTCATCACCAACAGGTAAATATCACTCAATTATTTATTGCCTTTCAATTTAATTATAAAAGCGAAGTAGAAGAGATACATACAGTTATCCTTTTATATCGCAATTTTATGTCGTTTTCTTATGAAGGTCAAAGCAAGAAGTTTCAAATCTTAGGTTAGAGTGAATTCAATAATGGAATATTTTTTTAATACCATTTATTTTCAAAAAATAAGACATTAAAACTGATTTTATTTCGTCTCTTTAATTAAATGTAAATAATATCAAAATTTTAATTCATATAACAAATTTCTTTGGAAAAGGTGAAAATTAAAATTTTAATATATTTATAGTCTATTATAACTAATTCGTTTCCGTTTTAAACAATCTTCCGACCTGTCGTAAAATTTATTTTAATAAAAAGAGAAATTTTTGTTTATTTGTTAAAAAACTTTTCCATGAACAAAATTCTCGTTCAGAATCGTTTGTCGTGATTATGATATAAATATATTAACGAATCAACTCAAGATGTATTTTCTTCTTTAATTTTCATCAACAAATTAAAGTTACATTTAAATAATTATGAGTAGCTACCAATCAATTGAAATAAATAGAGATGGGGTACCTAATAATAATAATAGAATAGAATAGAAATGGAGTTTTTCAATTTCATTACATGAGTAGACTATTTATTTTACATATTACTTTCTCTTACCTATGTATATATGTAATATATATATAGAGAGAAAGTATTGGATTCATGTCAAAAATTCGATGTCGAGATTTTGATGGATCTTCACGTCTTGAGGTCCCCTGAATCCAAAAAAGTGGTTTTCGCGACATGGTCTGTCTGTCTGTCTGTGTGTGTTCAATTTTAAGCATGAAGGAATTGAGCTAGGAGGTTGAAATTTTATATTTAAGTTAGGCACCCTCCTAGGGCGTGAAAATAAGCTTTTAATCAAAATCGACCAAAGAGTACTAGTACTTTACTGATGTACTTTTTCAGTTTTTTTTCGATTTTCTCAAAATTCGCTCTAACGATTTTGATTAAAATTCAAAAATCATTTATTTTTTAAATGCTCTTTCAAATGTATATTCTGATTTTGCTCTCAAAATTGTTTGAAGACCACTTTACTCTTGTATTTCATAGGGAAGATAGGAGAAATGGTTGCCATGGTAACAAAATATAAATATTTTCCCATACTTATAAATTTTACACCGTATAAATATAATAGGCTATATTTTCTTAAAATTTTAAAGATAAAATTAGGCTACAAAATTTTGTAAAAATAAAAAATGTCAATAGTCAAAATAAATAAATTTAGATGTTGTTAAATTGAAAAAAAAAATCGGCTAGTAAGAAAACAAATGCAGAACGAGATGATGTTTAGTCAATCTTGTAATAGCAGCAAGTGAACCATATGGAGAGTTACAAGCCAATTGTTCAGTTACTTTACTATACTGCCACTAGGGGCGCTGATATTTGTTTGGCGGGACTACTCTAGTCAGTTGTCCGCTAACTTTGAATTATTTCAACTTTACCAGTTCAAAGAAAAAAATAAAATAAATAAAGCATTTAAAAATAAAATTAAAATCAATTTATAAAAAAAAACATTGATAATTTTAATGTTATATATATATGTATATGGTGGTAAAGGAGTCTGCAGAATCTTTTTTTTTTTTTTTTGCTACTGGAAAAAATAGAACATGCCGGCCCGTCGTTTGTCTACAATTTATACGTTAATAAAATGGAAATGTTTCCTTTCTTTATTAATAATTTTCCTCTTTCATTTTAATTTTTCAAAAATAAAATTACAAAAATGTCTCTGAGAAATCGATAATGACCATAGACTAGATATATAGCTAACTAAATTTTTTTTTTGCAAATTTATTGATAATTGATTATTAAATCAGAGCTTAGTAACAAAAATGAATTATAGCATTTAAAATAAGCTCAATCACTATTTTATTAAAAGTCACCCAAGTTTTATCCAAGCATGGCATTGCTTTCTTTATATTAAATAAGATATATACATAATAGGTAGAAAAAAAAATATTTTTCGTATTAAGCTTAATTATGGTTTTATTTACAAATATATCAATTCATAAAACAAGAAATATTACAAACTATTATATCAATATAATAAAATATAATTATTAATAGTTGAATGATCGAAACTTTGAAATAATAAATATTAACTCAAATTATTTGTATATATATATATATATTATGAATAATATTTACAAGTCATTTAATATTTACTATATTACAGACAAGATTTAATTTGAAATAAAATATTAAAAATAGAGAACAATTTAGAGAGGATCTACAATATATTATTACAGCTTTGGAGGAAATAATCAGAATTTCATTTATTATATTTGGGTAGTCTAATAAATTTAAGAGAAATAACATTCAGGATTTAGTACAAATCTTACATTACAATTAGTAGCTCTGAGAAATTCTCTTATTTCATTAAATTGATTAAAATTCCAAGTTGGCATAATTGTGTTTTGTAAAGTTTCCAATTTAGGACATGATTGTACTAACGATAACATAAAGTCTTGATTGTCTAATAATTCTTTAGTATCAACAGTAAAATCTTTTAAATTCTGCCAACATGGAATTAAATCATTGTCAATAATATCTCCAACTAATGGATTTGGATCGCACACTAAATTTAAAGATTCAATGTTTCGAAATCCTTGCAACAAGTATTTTAAATTAACTTGGTGTCTACCCTTAAAACTAAATTGTTTAATTATATCATGAAATATTATTTGATTTTCAGCGAAAACTTTATCATTATAATGTAAACGAAAATATCTTAAATTTGGACATGATTTTAGAATCTTATTTATATTTAAAATTCCACCAAATTCTAACGTTAAGGATATAATTTGGGGCCCTGAAATTTGAAGCAAGTTATATATTTCATTGGAATCAAAATAACTCAAACTGAGTTGTTTTATCTTTTTCGAATTAGCCAGATAACTTATTACACCATTTTTTGGACAATTTAATTCTAAAGATACTAGATTAGGTAAAGAATCAATTACTAAATTAATCGCTTTTAAACTTGGAAAGTTGAGACTAATTTCGACTAAATTTAACGTTTGTCGAGATGTAAATAAATCAGGTACATACATTGAAAAATTGATATATTTTAAATTAGGCAATTTAATTGAAAATGTATCAAAAATTCTTCCGGTCATCTTAGATGTCAGAATCTCTGGGTATTTAAATCTCCTAAGATTAACATGCGTCGTTAAATAATCTTCATCACCTTTGTGATAGACAAAACCTTTATCCAGCTGTGAAATTGAAATTTTCAATTCTTTCAATTCAGGACATGAATTTAAAATTAATCCAAGAATTTCGAAATCTAAATCAAAATCGATAGTTACTTGCAAATTTTGTAGAATTGAAAATTTCAATGAAAAAAATAAAATTATATTATCAATAGATAATTTCGAAAAAGATAAATTCAAATTAATTAAAGTTTTCGCCAAAGGTGTAACCAAAGTTGTAATATTAACCAAATTAGATTGCTCAACATGAATGATTAAACTCCGATTTGGTGTGACATTAGAAACTAAAAATTTTAACATTTGAGGAAAAGAATCTTTTCTAAATTTTAAGATTAATGGTATTAATTCCATCGTTATTTCTTCCTTTATTGAAAGTGGAAGACTTGTCTGGAACACGTGTTTATATTCATTAAATGCTTCTTCACATGTATAGTTGCCTGAGAGAACGTAATCAAAAATTGAATCCATTGTCACTTTCAAAGCCAAATTGCGTAAACTTGGACTCTGCCTAATTATGGATGTAGTTGTAGAAGACATGATGAGATGATCTGATGGAAATCTAAAAATAAAAAACAAATTTAATTAATACCGTATAAATATAATAGGCTATATTTTCTTAAAATTTTAAAGATAAAATTAGGCTACAAAATTTTGTAAAAATAAAAAATGTCAATAGTCAAAATAAATAAATTTAGATGTTGTTAAATTGAAAAAAAAAATCGGCTAGTAAGAAAACAAATGCAGAACGAGATGATGTTTAGTCAATCTTGTAATAGCAGCAAGTGAACCATATGGAGAGTTACAAGCCAATTGTTCAGTTACTTTACTATACTGCCACTAGGGGCGCTGATATTTGTTTGGCGGGACTACTCTAGTCAGTTGTCCGCTAACTTTGAATTATTTCAACTTTACCAGTTCAAAGAAAAAAATAAAATAAATAAAGCATTTAAAAATAAAATTAAAATCAATTTATAAAAAAAAACATTGATAATTTTAATGTTATATATATATGTATATGGTGGTAAAGGAGTCTGCAGAATCTTTTTTTTTTTTTTTTGCTACTGGAAAAAATAGAACATGCCGGCCCGTCGTTTGTCTACAATTTATACGTTAATAAAATGGAAATGTTTCCTTTCTTTATTAATAATTTTCCTCTTTCATTTTAATTTTTCAAAAATAAAATTACAAAAATGTCTCTGAGAAATCGATAATGACCATAGACTAGATATATAGCTAACTAAATTTTTTTTTTGCAAATTTATTGATAATTGATTATTAAATCAGAGCTTAGTAACAAAAATGAATTATAGCATTTAAAATAAGCTCAATCACTATTTTATTAAAAGTCACCCAAGTTTTATCCAAGCATGGCATTGCTTTCTTTATATTAAATAAGATATATACATAATAGGTAGAAAAAAAAATATTTTTCGTATTAAGCTTAATTATGGTTTTATTTACAAATATATCAATTCATAAAACAAGAAATATTACAAACTATTATATCAATATAATAAAATATAATTATTAATAGTTGAATGATCGAAACTTTGAAATAATAAATATTAACTCAAATTATTTGTATATATATATATATATATGAATAATATTTACAAGTCATTTAATATTTACTATTTTACAGACAAGATTTAATTTGAAATAAAATATTAAAAATAGAGAACAATTTAGAGAGGATCTACAATATATTATTACAGCTTTGGAGGAAATAATCAGAATTTCATTTATTATATTTGGGTAGTCTAATAAATTTAAGAGAAATAACATTCAGGATTTAGTACAAATCTTACATTACAATTAGTAGCTCTGAGAAATTCTCTTATTTCATTAAATTGATTAAAATTCCAAGTTGGCATAATTGTGTTTTGTAAAGTTTCCAATTTAGGACATGATTGTACTAACGATAACATAAAGTCTTGATTGTCTAATAATTCTTTAGTATCAACAGTAAAATCTTTTAAATTCTGCCAACATGGAATTAAATCATTGTCAATAATATCTCCAACTAATGGATTTGGATCGCACACTAAATTTAAAGATTCAATGTTTCGAAATCCTTGCAACAAGTATTTTAAATTAACTTGGTGTCTACCCTTAAAACTAAATTGTTTAATTATATCATGAAATATTATTTGATTTTCAGCGAAAACTTTATCATTATAATGTAAACGAAAATATCTTAAATTTGGACATGATTTTAGAATCTTATTTATATTTAAAATTCCACCAAATTCTAACGTTAAGGATATAATTTGGGGCCCTGAAATTTGAAGCAAGTTATATATTTCATTGGAATCAAAATAACTCAAACTGAGTTGTTTTATCTTTTTCGAATTAGCCAGATAACTTATTACACCATTTTTTGGACAATTTAATTCTAAAGATACTAGATTAGGTAAAGAATCAATTACTAAATTAATCGCTTTTAAACTTGGAAAGTTGAGACTAATTTCGACTAAATTTAACGTTTGTCGAGATGTAAATAAATCAGGTACATACATTGAAAAATTGATATATTTTAAATTAGGCAATTTAATTGAAAATGTATCAAAAATTCTTCCGGTCATCTTAGATGTCAGAATCTCTGGGTATTTAAATCTCCTAAGATTAACATGCGTCGTTAAATAATCTTCATCACCTTTGTGATAGACAAAACCTTTATCCAGCTGTGAAATTGAAATTTTCAATTCTTTCAATTCAGGACATGAATTTAAAATTAATCCAAGAATTTCGAAATCTAAATCAAAATCGATAGTTACTTGCAAATTTTGTAGAATTGAAAATTTCAATGAAAAAAATAAAATTATATTATCAATAGATAATTTCGAAAAAGATAAATTCAAATTAATTAAAGTTTTCGCCAAAGGTGTAACCAAAGTTGTAATATTAACCAAATTAGATTGCTCAACATGAATGATTAAACTCCGATTTGGTGTGACATTAGAAACTAAAAATTTTAACATTTGAGGAAAAGAATCTTTTCTAAATTTTAAGATTAATGGTATTAATTCCATCGTTATTTCTTCCTTTATTGAAAGTGGAAGACTTGTCTGGAACACGTGTTTATATTCATTAAATGCTTCTTCACATGTATAGTTGCCTGAGAGAACGTAATCAAAAATTGAATCCATTGTCACTTTCAAAGCCAAATTGCGTAAACTTGGACTCTGCCTAATTATGGATGTAGTTGTAGAAGACATGATGAGATGATCTGATGGAAATCTAAAAATAAAAAACAAATTTAATTAATACCGTATAAATATAATAGGCTATATTTTCTTAAAATTTTAAAGATAAAATTAGGCTACAAAATTTTGTAAAAATAAAAAATGTCAATAGTCAAAATAAATAAATTTAGATGTTGTTAAATTGAAAAAAAAAATCGGCTAGTAAGAAAACAAATGCAGAACGAGATGATGTTTAGTCAATCTTGTAATAGCAGCAAGTGAACCATATGGAGAGTTACAAGCCAATTGTTCAGTTACTTTACTATACTGCCACTAGGGGCGCTGATATTTGTTTGGCGGGACTACTCTAGTCAGTTGTCCGCTAACTTTGAATTATTTCAACTTTACCAGTTCAAAGAAAAAAATAAAATAAATAAAGCATTTAAAAATAAAATTAAAATCAATTTATAAAAAAAAACATTGATAATTTTAATGTTATATATATATGTATATGGTGGTAAAGGAGTCTGCAGAATCTTTTTTTTTTTTTTTTGCTACTGGAAAAAATAGAACATGCCGGCCCGTCGTTTGTCTACAATTTATACGTTAATAAAATGGAAATGTTTCCTTTCTTTATTAATAATTTTCCTCTTTCATTTTAATTTTTCAAAAATAAAATTACAAAAATGTCTCTGAGAAATCGATAATGACCATAGACTAGATATATAGCTAACTAAATTTTTTTTTTGCAAATTTATTGATAATTGATTATTAAATCAGAGCTTAGTAACAAAAATGAATTATAGCATTTAAAATAAGCTCAATCACTATTTTATTAAAAGTCACCCAAGTTTTATCCAAGCATGGCATTGCTTTCTTTATATTAAATAAGATATATACATAATAGGTAGAAAAAAAAATATTTTTCGTATTAAGCTTAATTATGGTTTTATTTACAAATATATCAATTCATAAAACAAGAAATATTACAAACTATTATATCAATATAATAAAATATAATTATTAATAGTTGAATGATCGAAACTTTGAAATAATAAATATTAACTCAAATTATTTGTATATATATATATATATATTGAATAATATTTACAAGTCATTTAATATTTACTATTTTACAGACAAGATTTAATTTGAAATAAAATATTAAAAATAGAGAACAATTTAGAGAGGATCTACAATATATTATTACAGCTTTGGAGGAAATAATCAGAATTTCATTTATTATATTTGGGTAGTCTAATAAATTTAAGAGAAATAACATTCAGGATTTAGTACAAATCTTACATTACAATTAGTAGCTCTGAGAAATTCTCTTATTTCATTAAATTGATTAAAATTCCAAGTTGGCATAATTGTGTTTTGTAAAGTTTCCAATTTAGGACATGATTGTACTAACGATAACATAAAGTCTTGATTGTCTAATAATTCTTTAGTATCAACAGTAAAATCTTTTAAATTCTGCCAACATGGAATTAAATCATTGTCAATAATATCTCCAACTAATGGATTTGGATCGCACACTAAATTTAAAGATTCAATGTTTCGAAATCCTTGCAACAAGTATTTTAAATTAACTTGGTGTCTACCCTTAAAACTAAATTGTTTAATTATATCATGAAATATTATTTGATTTTCAGCGAAAACTTTATCATTATAATGTAAACGAAAATATCTTAA